>APFE031120356.1:83486-169817 GCA_000404065.3 Pinus taeda | reverse complement strand
TACGATGATCTCTGACGGAATATCGTACGTTGAGCTGGTGGACTACAAGCTGCGAATCTAAGTTTACAACCAATGAGCAGATTCTGAGGTTAATCGCCTCGGCTAATAATTCAATTACAGCACTATATTCAGTCACATTGTTTGTTGTACAACCTAGACACACACCTGGAATATCTACTAACTCACCATGAGGATCGTAGATCACCCATGCCGCAGATGACAGATTACGAGTACTGCGGGAAGCACCATCAGCGAAACCAACGTAAGGTGATCCAGACATCTGTTCAAGAAGCAAAAGACACAATAAGCGGCAATCACGCCAACACACTAAGACAAAAATAAAATAAACATGCACACACACACAACACACTGTAAAAAAGCATATGCATGTAAAAAATAAATGAGAGAGTGCTTGGACTCAGGCGTAATATTTCTTAAGATATAGCCCATTGCGGGGCCTGTCCAGGGGATTGCCTTCATAATCTATCAGCTCATAGGCACCTTTTTATAGAACTCTTTTTACAATGTAGGGCCCATGCCACATTGGCTCGAGTTTCCCTGCTCCTAGCTTATCATTAGCCTGATCATAGAGCAGTACCAAGTCTCCCTCGACGAAAGAGCGGGGATTAACAGAGTTATCGAAGTGAGTTTTCACTCGTTTCTTTTGAGCTTCGATAGCTAGGGAGGCTAGACGACGTGTCTCATCTAGTCGTTCCAAGTAAAGAAGTCGCTCTTCTACAAGAGTAGTCTCGGGAAGTAACTCGACGACTAATTTGAGTGAAGGAATCTGGCACTCAATGGGAAGGGTTGCCTCCAGCCCATATACTAGCTGAAAAGGGGTGAAACCGGTGGCATCCTTCACAAAGGTCCGGTAGGCCCACAAAGCGGAGAACAACATCAAATGCCAACTAGACTTGTGCATGCCAACAGTTCTCTGAAGCATCGTGACCAAGACTTTGTTCACGGCTTCAACCTAACCGTTTGCCTGAGGATAGTATGGGGTGGAACTATCATGCCTAAGTCCTAGTTGGGTTGTCAACTCGGCCATCATATGATTACGGAAATGTTTTTCGTGATTAGTGACAATGGCTTGTGGAACCCCGAACCGAGAAATAACATGGTTAAAAAGAAACTCCGCCGCGGTATGACCATCTTCCGACAATGTGGGCATTGCCTCGGCCCATTTTATAAAGTAATCTACAGCAACGATGATGTAACCATGCCCCCTGGCCGAGCGAGGGTTACATGTCACATAATCAATGCCCCATTTGGCAAAGGGGCCAACGGTCACAACGGGGTGCAGCGGGGCAGCGGGCGCACGCATCTTCCGTTGGTAAATCTGACATTCGTGATAAGAACGGACGGAAAGAATGCAGTCCTTGAAAATGGAAGGCCAGAAGTAGCCAGCACGGAGGATCTTCTATGCGGTGGCATATCCAGATATGTGACCGCCAGAAGCACCGTAATGGCAGTCGTTTAGAACTCTTTCAGCTTCTTCGAAGGTTAAGCATCGACGAAGAACCGAATCAACACCAAGGCGGTACAGGGTGTCCCCAACTATGCGATATGGGTGAGCTTGGTGACGAATCCGTCGACGAGCGTCTTTCGAGGTCTTGGGGCGGAAGGAGGACGTCTGCAAGTAGACAATGATGTCCCCATACCATGGATCGAGGGTACTGATAAGGAAAAGAGTTTCATCTGAAATAGACTCCTCTATCTGCGAGGAAGTAGCGGCGGATGGCAAGGAGCACAAAAGTTCAGCAAAAACGAGTGATTTCTTAGACTTGGCTGCAGTAAATTCCAAGTCAAACTCTTGGAGGATTACAATCCACTTTGAGTATTTTCCCCCCAGCAATTGTCATGAAAGAATGTAGGTCATGGGGTTACAATCTGAAATCACCGTCGTAGTACGCAACAGAATGTAGTGACAAAAGCGTTGGACGGCACAGACAACAGCGAGGGCCAACTTCTCGACATATGCATATCGAGTCTCCGTATCTAGTAAGTTGCGACTAAGATAATAAATGACATGTTCGATGCCATCATCGTCGTCCTGGACCAAAACCATACCGATAGTGGTATCAGCAGCGGCCAAATAGAGTGTATAGTCACGATGATAATTTGGAGGCCTAAACAAAGGGGCGGAAACTAGGAGGGTTTTGAGACGAGAAAAAGACTCCTTGGCTATGGCATCCCATCGGAATGGGGTGTCACGCTTAAGTAACCGGGTAAAACCCTTTGCCACTTCAGCATAGTTTGGGATGAACCGTCTTAGAAAATTAGCTTTCCCCTGCAAGCTCTGCAATTGCCGCAAAGTAGCAGGGGGAGGAAGATTCACAATTGCCTCGACTTTAAGGGGATCCAAACGGATGCCCCCTCGGGAGACGATAAACCCGAGAAGTCGACCAGATTCGACGCAGAAAACACACTTATGCGGATTTAATCGGATATTATAGTGTCGACAACGAAGAAAGATCTCACGAAGATGCGATGGGTGGTCCGCATGCTTAGTTGAATGAGCGGGAAGGTCATCCAGATAAGGCTATACGATGTGCCTGATATCGTGGAAGGCATAAGACATCGCACGCTGAAAGGTAGCGCCGGCATTTTTAAGACCGAAGGGGAGCTTTTTGTAAGCAAAAGTGCCCCATGGACAGATGAAGGTCGTCTTGTGTTAATCAACCGGAGTGATATTAATCTGGTTGTAACCAGAGAAGCTGTCCATAAAAGAATATATTTCGTTGCCCGCACACTCATCAATGAGTTGATCAATGAATGGTGTGGGGTAGTTGTCTTTTGGGCAAGCTCTATTAATGTCGCGGTAATCAACGCAGACGCGAATGGTGCCCTGTTTTTTGTCGATAGGGACAATATTTGAGACCCAATCTGTCAGTGGGATGGGATAAATGAATCTAGCTTTAAGAATTTTTTCAACCTCTGCTTTGATAGCTGCCGCCTTACGGGGGTGCACGGGACGAAAACGCTGACGAACAGGTTTGGCTCCAGGATACATTGGTATCTCGTGCACTACTATGGATGTATCAATACCGGGTATTTCTTTGTAGGACCATGCAAAGACATCGCGAAATTCACGAAAAAGTGCGATATAAACCTGAATCTCCTCAGGAGTGCAGGTGACTCCTATGTAAATGTTCTCGACAATCCCTGGCTTAACAGAGATGTCGATAGGTTGCATCTGCGTGATGTTCCCTAGATTCCCTTCGGATGATGTGTGATAAATCTGAATGGGTGTCTGAAGAGGTTGAGAAGGGAGTCATGAAGCAAACCGCTCGAGACAAAGCAGTGTTTCCCGAAAGGTAGGGAGAAAGGAGGAACGGTGGTGAAGAGGAAACCACGGACGTTCGTCCAGAGACATAGTCTCTATGATAGCCTCATCGGAAGGAAATATTTCCTTCAATGGATCCGAGGAGGTGTATTCTCCTAACCAGGGGGGAAATCATCTGAGTCAAGAGCCCCACTTGTGACGGTGGGTTGATCATGAGAGGCCGATGCAGCAACAATTTCGATGTAGTTGAGCTCGGCTGGACTCAACGACATCTCCTCACCCCAAGGTTCTATCTGGTCGATGGGAGGGAGGATCCAAGGATCAGAACGAACCGAGATCATAGAGATCGAGGCGAGGTTGGAAGGTGGGAGGGAGAAAACACCCATAAGGGCAAGTTCTTTGAAGAGCCCGGCTCCCACACTCTCAAACGGAATGGAGGTATGCTCAACGAATGGTACATTTCCCTCAGAAGAGGAAGCGAAGAAAGAAAGTTGGTCGACCGTGACAATTTTCCCCTGATGGGGGAAACGAATGACACGTAAGAGGGATGAAGCCACGGCATGCATGGCGTACGTCCAACTCCGGCCCAGAAGGAGGTTATATGTGAGATTTGCGTCCACAACCTCAACTTCTACTTCCATAGTCTTCCCTTCTAAGGTAATTGGTAGTCGTTGAAGAATACCATAAGGTCGAGATTCTCTCCCGTCGAATGCTTCCAAGGTCGTTGGAGACTGACTCAGCGTCGGAGACCCGATCGCTTTCCAACATGCAATAGACATAATGCAGGTTGATGCGCCCTCATCAATGACTGTACGATGGATCGTTTTGGAATTGATGACGACTTGAATGAGGAAAGCGATCTGATGAGGCAGTCGAGGAACATGGCTCTCGAGGTTGAAGGTAATCAAATCCGAGTCCGCTGGGTCGATGCCACCGATGGCCGATAGCAGGGACTTCCTCTGGGGGGGGCAACTCTTAAGGACCTCTAAGGCGGACATAGCCGACAGAGCCTGCGCTAAGTCCTCTACGATGTTATAGTGTTGGGCAGCACGAGCATTCGGATTATAGGAAGACCTTCTGAGTACCCCTTTGGGAGGGGTTCGGATTGTCGTCTTAGTACTCGGTCTCTCGATATGGAGGGGACCAGAGCTGGATGAAGGAGCACTTGAGGGAACCTCTGGTTCCTTCCCGGTGGACGACGGATATTCCTTTGCTCGTGTTGTTATATGAATAGGAATAGTTCCAGCCATGAAGACCTGGGAACCGAAGGGAGAAGAAGAGGGATCAGCCACCATTTGAGTTTGCTGAGAGGGAAAGGGTTCTTTCAGAACCGCAGGGACCCCAGGAGCACCTTTCAACAAACGACTAACTTCGGACCGCCTAGGGCAGTCCTTGGTGTAGTGATCCTCCTCACAAATGAGGCAAGGATACTTGGGTTTGTGTTTAGCTCCTTCCTCGGCTAGAGGTTTAGAGGATTCCTGTTTGGGTTGCTCGGATTTATTTTTCCCTTTCCCCTTTTCCTTTTTCTTTCCTTTCGAGGCCTTGCCCACCGTGGTGGACTGGACGGTGTTGACCTCGGAAGTGCTACCAGAATTTACAACACCCTGAGAAGTGTTTTCGTTGGATGCACTTGACTTTTGCTTCCCAGGGTTCGATGATTTTTTAGAGGCCTGGTTTACAGAGCCAATGACTGCATCGACAGATGGCTTGGGCGGAGCCTTGGATGTACCGGGCCTGGGGGCGTCCGGCAAGTAGTCATACAAAGTACCAGACTGAGAGTAAACTAAGTCTAGGTACTGAGCGCGCGTGATCGCTTGCTCTTCAGTTACACAGGCTCCCATAGCAATGTCCTGTGCAATCTTGGGGACAAAGGAAGTCGTGAACCAGTCGGTGAGGAGAAAATCAGGAATCCAGAACTTGATCAACCTGCGACGCCTTCTCCATAGGTGAATATGATCGGAGATATGTGTAGCAGTATCATGCTTAAGAGACGTGAGGAGGTGAGTCCCTGTCTTGTACCGAATGGGTAACTGAAAGTGATTCAAAAATGCCATGGCCAACGAATTGAAATCTTCAAATGACGCACGGGTCAATTCAATATACCATTTAGCTGCTGAACCAGTGAGGGTCCTCTGAAAGAGGCGAAGCCGAATCGAATCATCGAGCCATGAATTAGACGAACACCATAAGTGATACGTCATCACATGAGCTTGAGGGTCCTCCCCGACCTTCCCAGAGTAGACCAGGAAATCTAAAAACAGAGAACTAATCCCCAATCTTTGACAAGAGAATAACAATCAAACCCAAAAACAAGGATGAATAACAAGAGACACAAGCAATGTCCCCAGTGGAATCGCCAGTCAGCGTGGTTATTTCAATAACAGTCGCGATGATCAAATAAACTTTGGCATAGAGGGTTATTTGGCCAATTCAGAGAGCATGAGCATGATGGATTTGATTTCATGACACAGTAGGGAGAGACAGTGACAAATTACTGTGTAACACTTGTTGTAAAGTGTGGTGTTGGATTATAGGCAGTGCTAAAGGTGTGTTGTTATCGCAAAAATTAGCAAGCCTTTTTGGTGGTGTGCATCAAGAAAGACATGTCCATTAACACTAAATTTTCCATCGCAGAACTCATTAGTTGGAGCAGTCATCGCCAACCCTTAATCAAGCCTTGAAGTTGTCGGACATTTAACATTTGGGTGAGAACCTTGACTACTCCCAACTAAGCTACATAGGTTAGTTGTTCAAGTCAACTAATGAATCTAGTGGAAAAAGTATTTAGACCTTGACTATTTGACTCATTGCTTGTTGTCAAACATGGTAATGAATCTCAATCGTTGGTTTTTGTAGAGTAGCCAAGGCTCGTTGTGGTCCTCCCTGTTAGATGGAAACTATAGACTTGGTCAAGGATACTTGGCGTGGACTTAGGTCGAACCCTAGCTTGTGAATTCACTGAAGGTATTAGGGTTGTATTCGAGAGGAGGAAGTGAGCGTATTAGCTATTGGACGCATTGGCCTAGGAGATAGAACACCAGACTCATAACTAGTCCATCACTCAAGGAGGTGAAGATTTTTTTTATATTGTCCAAGGTGGAACGTTATGTCAAAATTTAGAATTAATTGGATGAGCATTGTGATTTCATTTATTTAAGTTAGAGTTGGGAAGTAAATTGAAAAAGAGATCCACCATTGCCTTTGTTTAATCACTTCGTTTCATGCCACACCACATAGGAAATATTTTCAAAGTAATTTTAGATATATTTGTTTGGGTGAAAATAACTATAAAATATTGAGAATAATAAAATATTTTTTTTTTATAGAATGGAAACCAATAATTACTTAAAAAGGAAAAACTAAAACACATTCTTGAAAACAAGTAAATGATTTTAAAACTAAAACACATTCGTGACAACCCGGAAATAATTTTATAGTCTTTGTATACGAAGAATCGATGTGGACTTGAGATAGAATATAAAATTGGCCTATAGTGAATTAAGCATTTTATAAAAATTGACTTGGATCATGAGCTAATCACTTGGTTAATCTTAGTCTAGTAAATTTTGTAATTTTGTTAGAAAATTGATACACATTTTAGGTAATCCATCAGCATTTAGAGTTATGTGTAATAAAGAAAGATTTTTGGGAAAATATAAACTAAAGTGAGATTACATTTGAATTCACTTAAATTAAAGGCCCGCAAGGTTGAGGTAACACCTTTATGTTGTGTAAATACTTGATGGAGCGCTGAGGTGGACGGGCACCGTCGTCAAAGATTGAGGTGGATAACACAACATTATTTCGATCAGTGGAGAATCGCTGCAAAAATCGATGCTCAGTCGATAGATAATTTGGTACAAAGGTTGATACACAACGTATGTCGTTATATGTCGTTATATGTTACTGACGACATTTTGTTGGTGTGAACTATTGTCGTTTAACATGCCACATAGGATGGGGTGAACGATTATGTCGTGTAAAATACAAGTTGACTTTTTATCGAGCAACGTAATCGCCAACTCCTAATCCACGTCATATGGCCGAGGCATGGGTAACTAATATACGTCGATGACAAATGCGTGGGTCCATCTGACTCTTACCTTTTAGTTGAATGCGTGTGGGTTACTTGAAAATTCTATGGTCCACAAACTACCGCTGAATATTTAACTGCCAATAAAACACAGGTCAAGGTATAGCTCTGGAAAACCGATCTTCCCCACAGTTTCAGAACAATTGCTCAGCGCTTTTGAAATCCAAACTCGTCTCTTTCTCTACAAATTTGCGTCCACAGCACCGACGATTACTACCTTTTATTTCTGTTTTCCAGTTGGCCGTTGGAATTCGCATAAATATATTGTTGGGCATGAGTTTTTTTTTCGAAAAATTTTGTGGGAGAAAGAACCATCGTCTCTTTTTGAAATAAGAACATGGAGGAAAGGGACAAGGGACGTTGTTATCTATTTCACATTCCATGATAAACTTTATGGAACTAGATTGATTGTTAAGATGCAAATAAGAACATGGAGGAAAGGGACAAGGGACGTTGTTATCTATTTCACATTCCATGATAAACTTTATGGAACTAGATTGATTGTTAAGATGCTAGAAAAGAGGTCCGACTTTTTCTGATCATAATAATAATAATAATAATATCCATTTTTAAGGTCACAGCCAAGCCAGACACCAAATTGGTGTATGAGACCCCCTTGTTGTGGGACAAGGGACCCACCTCCGCGCAGCGTTTGACTGCTAAGTCTTACGAAGGCATACATACTCTACCCCCTCTGGTTTTGAACCTGTGACCTCTTAGGAGGAAACACATGCTCTTAACACATGCTCTTAACCATAAGACCAGATAAACCAGTGTCATCCACAAACCTTTTCCAAAGCAATTTTTAAAATATTAAATAAAAATTAAAATAAATTATTTAATATGGTTAGATATAATTTCATAGTTTATATTTTAAAATAATTTTGGTAATATAATTTTAACCTTAAAAAATATATTTTTAATATTTAAATGAATTTAATAACTTGGGAAAAAATGTCCAAAAAACTTAGCGTTCCAACAAATTAACTCTTCCTTTTCCAAATAAAAAAACAGGAAAAAAAGTCAAATAAATCTTTTTTTATTTAAATAAATCATTTAATTTCTTATATTTTCTAGTCAATTAAGTTTTTGCCTTAATCATCGTTGTATATAATTTTTTATTACAAACTCTGTTTTATAAGATTATTTTTAAATTAAATTACTATTCCTTTTATGAAAAAACCAGGAACAAAAGTTAAATAAATCCATTTTTTATTTAAATAAATCATTTAATTTCTTATATTTTTTAGTCAAGTAAGATTTTGCTTTAATCATCGTTATATTGTATATAATTTTTTATTATAAACTCTGTTTTATAAGATTATTATTAAGTTACTATTCCTTTTATGAAAAAACAAGGAAAAAAAGTCAAATAAATCCATTTTTTATTTAAATAAATCATTTAATTTCTTATATATTTTAGTCCATTAAGTTTTTGTTTAATCAGGGTTATATTGAATATAGTTTTTTTATTATAAACTCTTTTTTATAGGATTATTATTAAATGTCCAATATATTTTCTCATTTGTTTTTGTTTAATCATGGTTATATTGAATATAGTTTTTTTATTATAAACTCTTTTTTATAGGATTATTATTAAATGTCCAATATATTTTCTCAGTAAGCTTTGTGAATGATTTGTTTTCTGTGATTTCAGAATATGAAATAAAAAGGCAGTTTTGAAAGTACAATGATGAAAAACTTAAAAGGATAATGAAATATATATTAAAAATATATGAAAATAATTTTAGGAAAATGAAAAAATTATAAATAAATTATTTTTATTCTTTGTTTTTTATTGTAACATATATTTATTTCTCAATTTACTTTAATAGTAAAAATAATAAATGTAAGTACCATGTATTTAGGTGTGGATTAATTCTATGCATACTTATTATGGTTATTTATGATATGATGGAGACTTTATGTAAATATATGCATTGGGTTTAATTTAATGTCGCATTGTTATATGACTTACTTCAATTTTGCATTGTTATATGTTGTTAAGGTTTTCAACCTAGCTTTGATATTAATCCACTGCATTGAATTTAATTTAATTACACGCACTAGGGTTTTTTGTACACCATATACTCTAGTACTTTGACAACACTTGCATTGGTTTTCATCTATCGATTTTTCTGGATGCCATTATTGATGGGACAACTAGGGGTTGATCTGACCCTTAATCCCCTAGGGTTATGATCAAACAACCCAACATCATCCTCGCATCAAAGGGGTAACCGATTTCCAAACTCTGGCGAATGGTTTGTCATTGTTTCCCTCCTCTGCACCGCAGTGCTCCACCAGCACAGTTTCGTTTTTGGTTTTTCTCCAGGTAACTATTGTACCCTCTATAGATTTCGGCACTATCCCCTTCGTTTATCTCTACCCAGTAATAGATTTCGCCATGCTTACTCACAAGTGTGCTTAAATCTTTGACATTTGAGTGTTTGCAGACGTTCGGTTGGGGTTTCAGGCAGTAAGTCCTTGGAGCCACCTTATCTTGATTTCTCTATTGCAATTCTAATAACTTGAGTTTCATAAATGACAAGTTGTTTCTTTGGATAGGCTCAGCTCGGATTCCCTTTCTTCCTTGTGCATTCTCTATGCAGGTACGATATTACACAGGTCTCTTTGGTTATCCTTCTTATGAATTCATAATAGTCATTTGCCTACCCGTTTTAAGCTAACAGACTTATGGGTTTGACGTTCTGTAGGTATTCTTTGTACCTTCCCAAGATTAAATATGCTTTTGATTCTAACCACGATATGGCTCCTTAACACACATTATTTTTCTGTCAGGTTGCCTATCTCCATCTTCTAAGCACACAGGTATGTCAGGACATCCATAGCGGTGATTTAGTCCTTTTACTTGTAACTAGGGCAAATAGATCTATTGAGCTTGATTCTACAGTCCTATGGTTGAATAGATAATGTGTTTGAGTTTTAACTCAGAGTTTCTGTTTCATTCAGTTGTTTTGCATGAAATGACTGTACAAGCTCCTAGATGCATACAATAATTACATGATTTGTGTAACCATTATTATTTCAGTGTTGTTATGACCAAAATCCAAATGTAATTTTGCTATTGTTCACTTGGGTTCTGTTCTCTGCTTATAATTTTGATATTGCAAAGACTATGTGTGCCCTTTTCGCTGATACCCTGGAATTTGAAGGTTGGAACTTACAATTTTTCGTTTATTGACTATATTTTCCACTGTTACTATTTAATTTCCTCTGTTATGTTATGGTGGTGATTTGAGTTGGCAATACTGATTTATTTAAATCTGTATATTGTTCATGATTTCAGTTTTAATTGTTGCCCTGGGTCACAGATTAGGGTTCTTACCAAACCGCTTCTTGGCCCACAAGGATACAACCATCCGGGTAGTGGACTACTCCACTCTGGTTTAATATGGAGAGGACTAACTCTACTCCTCTTACATTTGCATCATGAATTATTTGGTTGATATAATTAATTTTTAATATAGTTGTAGTATTTACAATTGTTGTATTTCCCATGTGGGAGTGTTTCTTGGGTCTAAAGACAATGCTTTAATTAAACATATAATATCTTTCTTGCATTCTTACATTTACAGATTGTATTCCTTCACTACAAATAATGAAATGAAACCTTTATTTTCTTTTTAGCACTAGCAGATAAATATATATGCACAATTTACATCTAAAGAAATATGTCCATAACACTTATCTGTGAATTTCTTTGAAGTCGAGAAGCTCTAACAGAGATGATCTCCTCCTATCCAATGAGATTGACAATTATGTCTGTGTCTCCCCCCCAAGCCCCACAAAATCCACGGTTATGTGATAGGTTCTTTAAATCGAGCTTTCAGATATCTAGACCCTCCAAGTCCAATCTAAAACTCCAGACTTCTATCTATAAGGTGAATAACCCCACTGGTTTTTCTCCAGCTCAAGAGTTATACCCCAGTTTAACACCAAGCTATGACTGGTCCATATGAGTCTCTTTTCCTTTCTCGCTCTATCAGAAGATAATTTTTCCTTTTCTAGAGAAAAGCAGGCCCCTTTTTTCCATTCACTCATATTCTTATCTCTAGAATGTGGACCAAGACTCATAAATGTCACAACTATTCGGAAGTTAGGTTTTTTTCATCATGAGCCCTCCAAGAGTTCTACTCTTGTGCAAATTATTCCTGTCTCAATTTATTATTCCAAATAAATATAAAAATATTTACATTTTCATAAGTTTGTTCCAGAATCACATAAATAAGTCTTTTAACTATCTAATTTACCTATGGTAAAAAAAACTATTAACAGAAATTACCAGCCATCGCTAGTACTAACAGGAGGTGTAACATCTTCCCCCTGGTTCGAAACACTGTCCCCGTTGTTTATTCATGTTCTTGAAATAGATGTGGATATTCTTGTTGCATCACACTTTCATCTTCCCAAGTCGCTTTCTCTCGGCTAAAGTGTTGCCACTGCACCTTAACTTGGGTGATAGCCCGTTTCCGTAACATTACCTCTTTCCTATCTAAGATACACAACGGCTCTACCAGAAACTCTCCATCTGGTTCTACCTACAGTTTAGTGTGATTCAATTTTTTTTTTTGAACAGAAAAATATAATTAAATAGAATTAATTTCGAATTAACAAGTGTACCATGTTGTTATCACATATTTATCGGTACCTCTTGCTAATTTATAATATGAATGGGATGATATACATACTTTTTTAGTAAAGAGATGTGAAATATGTTATGCACCCCCATATAGCTTAGTAATGTGAGTCTATAAGCTACAGGCCCTATTATTTCTAGGACCTAAAAGGGTCCACAATATTGAGGGCTTAACTTGGTGCAAATGGTCCATTTTGGAGTACTTTTCTTAGGTTTGACCCTCACATATACATGATGCGCTATCTGGAATTCTTTGAAAGTTCGCTTCTTATTAGATAGGCTTTTTGTCTGTCCTGTCCTACTCTTCAATTATGCTTTACCTTCCTTACTGCTTGTTCCATTTCAATTAACATAATTGGTCCAAACATTAGTTATTTTCTAGACTATTCCAATTTACTGGTGTTTTACACCTTCTACCATACAACAGTTCAAACATACTCACATTTAATGATTCATGGTAATTATTGTTGTATGCAAACTCTACTAAGTGAATGTATTGTTCTCACTTATTAGGCTGTTGTATTACATCCATACGCAACATGTCCTCTAACACTTGAGTAACCTGCTCCGTTTGGTCATCTGTTTGAGGGTGGTAAGTCGTTGCTGAATTCGATTTGAGTTCTCAATCCTGTGAAGAGAGCTTTCCAAAAGGCGGAAGTAAACTTTGCGCCCCTGTCGGACACTATAGCCTTAGGTATTCCATGGAGCCAAAATATTTCCTTCATGAATATGTTTGCAATTTATACAAACTTGTATGTAGATTTAATATGGATAAAGTGAGCTACTTTGCTCAATTTATCTACTACTACAATAATCGAGTCATTGATTTTTTTGTGTCTTTGGTAAACTGGTTACAAAATCCATGGTGATGGTTTCCCACTTCCACTCAGGTATGGGTAAGGGATGGAGCAAACTAGCTGGGTGTTGGTGCTCTACCTTGACATTCTAAACACTTAGCCAAATATTCCACAATGTCTTTCCACATTCCAAGTCAAAAATAGTTTCTTTTTACTACAAAAAACCGTTTTTGGTATCTCGGGTCTAAGGCATAGGGATTCTGGTGGAATTCATCCAACAACCGCTTAATTGTTAGTTGATTGGGCACATAAATTCTTCCTTTAAATGTTAGCAAGTTTTCACTGTTGATACCAAATTCAGTTCGATTCTTATTACTTTGGTCTCGTTTGGTTTGTTTCCATAAGAATTTATATTCAGGGTCTCGATTTGCTGCTTCCTTAATCTGTTATGAGACCTTAGGCTCCACCACACTATTTTATCTCATAAACACATTGTAACTTCCTACTCAATGCATCAACTACTCGGTTTTCCTTATCCTTTAAATATTTTATTTCAAAATCAAACTCACTTAAAAATGTTGCCCATCTTTCTTGCCGAGCGTTTAAATTAGGTTGCCTAAAGAAATTAGTTAAGTTGTTATGATCCGTCAAAAGTAAAAATTTCTTTACCAACAAGTAATTTTGCCACATTTTGAGTGCATGCACCATGACAGTTAGCTCTAAATCATACACGAAGTATCATGGCTCATTCTCCTTTAGTTTGTGAGATTTGTAGACCACCACTCTATTATCCTACGTTAGAACTCCTCCAACACCCTCTTTACATGCGTCCATGCAGACTACAAATTCCCCTCTTGGGTCAACAATTTTCAACACCGGGGTTGTAGTTAGCTTATGTTTAGTCCTTCAAAAATTTGTTGACATTTTGGGGTCCACTTGAATATCCTACCCTTCTTATGTATAGAAGCAATAGGATAGGTGATTCGTGAAAATCCCTCGATAAATTGACGGTAGTACCCAACTAGGCCCATAAATGACCTGATGTCTACCACATTTTTGGGTACTAACCATTCCATGATAGTTGGATCTTCTCAGGATCTACAGCTAAACCTTCTGAAGATATCACATGCCCCAAATATTGAATCTGGTCTTTATGAAAATCACACTTGCTAAATTTAGCATAAAGTTGATTTTCCCTCAATGTTTGCAGCACTATCTGAAGGTGTTCCTTGTGTTCTTCCATGTTTTTTTAGCAAATTAGAATATCGCCTATAAATACCAAAACAAACTTGTCCAAGTATGGATGGAAGATGTCATTCATCAAACTCATGAACATTGTAGGGGCATTCGTTAGGCCAAAGGGTAGTACAATAAACTCGTAATGGCCATAATGGGTTTTGAATTTTGTTTTACTTATGTCTTCTTCTTTTATCCTTATCTGATGATAGCCTGAGTGTAAACCTATTTTCAAAAATACCTTTGGCCCCTTCACCTAATCAAATAGATCATCAATTCTGGGCAGTAGGTATTTTTTTATGGTTAATTTGTTCAACTGTCTATAATCAATACATAACCGCAGGGTGTCATCTTTCTTCCATATGAATAGTACTGGGGCACCCCATGGTGATACACTTAGGTGTACGTACCCCTTGTCAAGTAATTCTTACAACTGTAATTTCAGCTTTGTCAAGTTTGGGACACTCATATAGTATGAGGTTTTTGACACAGGGGTTGCTCCTGGAACTAATTATATTATGAAATCAATATCCCGTTTGGGCAACAACCCTGGGATTTCCTCCAGAAACATATCCACAAATTCCTGCACCACTGGTATGTTTTCCAGAGTGGAAATCTTGTCTTTAGAATTGGTGTACCCAACCTGTACAACATAAATTTGACAACCTTCTCTTATGCATTTGCCTAATTGATTAGTTGTGATTGGGCATAGTTTTATACCTTTCTTAATTCCTTGAATTTCCTGTCTATTCCCTTCATTAGTAAGGAAATTGATGGTATTTTTTGTACAACTTACCACAGACTAGTGTTTTTCTAGCCAATCCATGCCAATCAATACATCATATGATCCTAGTGGTAGTATATTAAAATTTGTTAGAAAATTATATATTACGGAGCAATGGAACACATAAAATATTGTAGAAATATAAACATAGAAAACGCATAAAAAAAGAGAGGCACAGATATACGTGGTTCACCTAGTTTGGGCTATGTCCACCCCGAACAACCAGTCCTTCCTTTCTATTATCCAGCAAAATGAAGAGACACAACCTACAACAAATCCGCTGTAATATCCTCTATTTTTCTCTCACAGTCTCACCTCTCTGTTTCTCGCTCATACATATAGAATACACATCTATCACAGCCTCAAATACAATGCCCTCATACAAAGAGAGGGGTTGTCTTCTAGGGCAAAAAACCCTAAACTAAACGTAAGTTCTACCTTTAGATCATTTTCCTAATGAACGGCCCAGATTGACTAGAAATTACTATACTTTTACAAGGCAAATTTACATCTGTTTTTAGCTTCGGGGGAGCTGCCCCCGAGCCCCCACTGGGGGACCGCTGGCACTGCCCCCGAGCCCCCGATCCCCCGCAGGGGGGACAAGTCCCCCCCACACCCCCCCGCGTGGAGGTGTGTACAAACTTCCTGGGGTATACATCCCACTAAACAAAGACATCTGAACAGTCATGCTCCACACACAACAATCTCCCACTTGGAGAATGATTGTAGCAACTCCAAATCGCTGCTTCATTTGCTGGACAATGACTCCTCTTTTGGACCTGGCTATTTCTCATCTTCGTCGTCATCCTTGAAGACCAATTGAAACTGAGCATGTTCTCAGTTTCTCCCTGGTTACAACTTTTGTTAGCATATCTGCAGGATTATGGCTAGTGTGTATCTTTTCCAGCTTCAACTGTCCATCTTCCAACTCTGATCATATGAAATGGTACTTGAGCTGTATGTGTTTAGTCCTGGAATGAAATGCTGAGTTCTTTGCACGATGAATGGCACTTTGGCTATCACTGTATAACATGCCCTTATCATGCTCCTTACCCAATTCACCCATAAACCTTTGTAACCAAATCATTTCTTTACTAGCCTCTTTAGCAGCAACATACTCTGCTTCTGTTGTTGAAAGTGCAACAACACTTTGGATTTTTGAAACCCAACTGGCAGTTGTTCCACCAACAGTAAATACATATCCTGTAGTGCTCCTCCTATTATCTCTGTCACCTGCCATATCTGCATCAACATATCCCTATAGAGAAATGTTTGAACCACCAAAGCATAATACTTGATTTGTGGTACCTTTCAAATATCTAAGAATCCATTTCACTACCATCCAATGTTCCTTTCCTGGATTGTTCATATACTTTCTTACAACTCCCACTGCATGTGCAATATCAGGCCTTGTGCAGACCATTGCATACATTAAGCTTCCAACTGCTGATGCATATGGAACATTAGAGATATACTCTGTGTCTTCTTGGGTCTTTGGGCACATTTCCTTACTAAGTTTGAAATGGCTAGCAAAAGGTGTACTAACTGGTTTTGCATTGTGCATATTAAATATTTTCAACACCTTTTGTATGTACTCATTTTGAGACAATGTTAATTTACGAATTTTCCTGTCTCTAGTTATTCTCATACCAATGATTTGTTTTGCAGCTCCCAAATCCTTCATTGCAAATAAATTTTCCAATTTTCTTTTGAGCACATTTATTTCTTGCATGTTAGACCCTGCAACAAGCATGTCATCTACATACAATAACAATATAATATAGCTGCCATCATTTTGGTTTTTCAGATAAGCACAATGATCAGAGTGACATCTAGTATAACCTTGTTCAGACATAAACTTGTCAAATTTTAGATACCACTGCCTTGGAGCCTGTTTTAAGCCATACAAGCTCTTCTTCAACCTGCACACTAGTTTCTCCTTCCCTTTGACTTCATATCCTTGTGGCTGCTGCATAAATATCTCTTCCTCCAAATCCCCATGGAGAAAGGTTGTCTTTACATCTAACTGCTCAAGATGCAAATCTTCAACTGTTACTAGACTTAAAATAGTTCTGATTGAAGTCATTTTAACAACAGGAGAAAATATTTCATCAAAATCAATACTTTTCTTATGTGGGAACCCCTTTACCACAAGTCTAGCTTTGTACCTCTGTTTTCCTCCATCTTCTTCCTTTAGCCTGTAAACCCATTTATTCTTCAATGTAGTTTTTCCTACAAGCAACCTGACCAAGTCCCAAGTCTAGTTATGCACTAAGGAGTCCATCTCTTCTTCCATGGCTACCTCCCACTTCTTCCTGCTTTCAATCTGCATTGCTTCTTCATAACATTCGGGTTCACCGGAATCAGTCAACAATAAATAATATAATGAAGGAGAGTATTGTTTAGGAGGTCTACTTATCCTGATAGATCTTCTAACACCATTTTAAGGTGTTTGGGTTTCCTGTTGTTGTTGTGGTGGTGGTTGTTGTTGTGGTTGTTGATTATTATTATTTTCAGGCACCTTTACTTTTTCAGTGATTTCATCAAGAATTGCATATTCCTTGTTTTCTTTTTCCTATTTCTTTTCCAGCAACTGATTCTTATACAAGACCATTTCATTGAATATTACATCTTTTCTCCTAATGATTTTGTGATTTTCGTAATCATATAGGTGATAACCAAAATCATTAACACAATATCCAATAAGGGTACATTTCCCTCCCTCTTTCTCACTTTGAATAATAATACACAACCAAAATACAATTCCCTCACATAAACTAAGTGTTGCTTTCTAAGGAAAAGACCCTTAAATTAACATAACTTCTGCTGTTAGATCATTCGCCTAATGAATAACCCAGATTGACTAAGAAATCATAATATTTTACAAGGTAAAATTTCATCTAGTTTTAGCTTTAGGGGCGTTTCCCTCTAACCCCCGCCGGGGGGGGGGGGGGCTCATAAAATTCATTGTCACCCCCTACCACATGGACCCCCCTAATGGTGATTAAACAAGCGCCATTTCTGCTTCTTTAGGAACAAGGATCCAATGTGGCTGACAAAAAAAAAAAACCAAACCCTTCTGAACAATTAGGAAGATAATCAGGCTCCACACCCAACAATCACCCACTCGGAGACTGATTATATAAACTCCATCGTTGATTCACTTTTTGGACAATGAATCCACTTAGATCTAGTTATTTCTCATTTTTCAGCAATATACTTGATGATCAATTGAAACTTAGCAAAATCTCAGTTTCTACCTGGTTACACCTTTTGTTAAAATATCTGCAGGATTTTGGCTAGTGTGTACCTTTTCCAACTTCAACTATCCATCTTCCAACATTGAACGTATGAAATGGTACTTGAGCTGTATATGTTTATTCTTGGAATGAAATGTTGTGTTCCTTGTAAGATGAATGATATTCTGATTGTCACTTATAACCTGCCCATCTCCTGCTTCTTGCCCAATTCATCCATAACCTTTGTAGCCGAATCATTTCTTTACTAGCCTCTGTAGCAACAACATACTATGCTTTCGTTGTTGAAAGTGAAATAATATTTTTCAATTTTGAAACCAAATTAACAACTGTTCCACCTACAGTAAACACATACCTTGTGGTGCTCTTTCTTTTATCTTTATCACATGTCATATCTGCATCAATATATCCTTATAAAGGAATTTTTGAACCACCAAAGAATAATGCTTGGTTTGTACCTCTCAAAAAACTAAGAATCCACTTTACCTCCATCTAATGCTATTTTCTTGGATTGTTCATATACCTACTTACAACCCCCACTACATGTGCAATATCAATCCATGTGCAGACCATTGCATACATTAAGCTTCCAATTGTTGATGCATATGAAACTTTACACATATAATCCATCTCTTCCTGAGTCTTGGGACATGTCTCCTTACTTAGTTTGAAATGGCCAGCCAAAGGTTTATTAATTGGTTTTGCATTCTGCATATTAAATCTTTCGAACACCTTTTCTATGTACTCACTCTGAGACAATGTTAATTTGTGATTTTTCCTATCTCTAGTTATTCTCATACCAAGAATTTGTTTTGCAACACCTAAATCCTTCAGTGCAAATGGATTTTCCAATTTTCCTCTGAGTACATTTATTTCTTACATGTTAGACCCTGCAACATGTATGTCATCTACATATAGTAACAATATAATATAACTTCCATCATTTTTCTTTTCAAGATAAACACAATGGTTAGAGTGACATCTAATATAACCTTGTTCATACATAAACCTATCAAATTTTAGATGCCACTGCCTTGCAACCTATTTTAAGCCATACAAACTCTTCTTCAATTTTCACACTAACTTCTCCTTCCCTTTGACCTCATACCCTTGTGTTTACTACATATATATTTCTTCCTCTAAATACCCATGGTGAAAGGTTGTATTTACATCTAACTGCTCAAGATGCAAATCTTCTACTGCCACTAGACTTAAAATAGTTCTGATTGAAGTCATTTTAACAACAGGAGAAATTTTTTTGCCAAAGTATATACATCTCTTTTGTGCAAACCCCCTCACTACAAATATATCCTTATACCTATGTTTACCTCCATCTTCTTCCTTCAACTCGTAAACCCATTTATTTTGTAATGTTTTTCACTTGCAGGCAACTTGACTAAGTCCCAAGTCTGGTTATGCATCAAGGAGTCTGTCTCTTCTTCCATGGCTTTCTCCCACTTCTTCCTGGTTTCTACCTGCATTGCTTCTTCATATCTTTCTGGTTCACCAGAATTAGTCAACAGTATATAATATAATGAAGGATATTATCGTATAGGGGGTCTACTTATCATGGTAGATCTTCTAACACTAGTTTCAGGAGTTTGAGGTGGCTATTGTTGTTATTGTGGTTGTTGATCATTTTGATTTTCAGACACCTTTACTTTTCATCAAGCACTGTGTATTGTTTTTTTTCATTTTCTTGTTTCTTTCCGTGTGTCTGATCCTTATACAAGACATTTTCATTGAATATGACATCTCTGCTCCTAATTATTTTGTAATTTTCATAATCATATAAGAGATAACAAAAAATTCATTTACACCATATCCAATAAAGGTACATTTATTTGATTTTTCCTCAAGCTTTGTTCTATTTTATTTTTTGATGTGGACAAGGGTTTTACAACTGAAAGTCTTTAAAAATGAGTAGCTTAACTTTTTACCTGTCAATGCCTCCTTTGGAATACCACCATCCAAGGAAATTGAAGGCCCTCTATTTATTAGATAAACAAGAGTATCTACAACATATGCCCAAAATTATAACGAAATTCCTCATGCGCCTTGTACACTCCATGATTGTCCTATTATCCTTTTTGACACACCATTTTCTTGTGGTGTTCCTGAATTGTCTTCTCTCTACAAATTCCATACTTTGAGCAATAGTTAAACTCTTTGATGCAGTATTCACCTCCATTGTCTGATCTGAGACACTACAACTTCTTTCGTGTCTCATTCTCAACCAAAGCTTTCCATTTCTTGAAAGTATCAAATATATCAAATTTATTTCGAATACAATAAATCCAAGTTTTCCTAGTTGCATCATCAATAAAAGTAACATAATAGTGAGAACCACCAAGAGATGATACCTGAGTAGGTCTCCATACATATATGTGCACACACTCTAATTTTTCGCTCTTCTTTTCCTTCCCAACTCTGATAAATATAAATCTCTTATGTTTTCCATAAACACAATTTTCACATAAATCAAAATCAACGTGCTTCAAACTTGACAATAAATTTCTTGAGTGAAGAATCTACATCCCCGTTTCACTCATGTACCCGAGCTTATGATGCCAGAGTGTTGTATCTTCTCTTTTGGAGCTTAAATAATTAACAAAGTTAGAAATACTATTGCATAAATACAATGTACCAACCTTTTATCCTTTTGTTATTACGAGGGTTCCTTTAGTGACCTTCCAGGCTTTTTTTGTAAAAGTAGTTACACAACCTTCACCTCTCAACTACCCCGTTGAAATTAGATTTTTCTTCATATATGGAACATGCCTCACCTCCTTCAATAACCATTGGTTTCCATTCTATTGATTTATAAAAACCTTACCCATTCCAAATATTTTACAGGGTTTTTTCATCACCTAGACAAATTTGTCCAACATCTCCTTTAACAAAGCCATGCAAATTTTTCCTATAGGTGTGGCATGAAATGAGGCCCCTGAATCTACCACCCAGGCATCAATAATATTATGTAATGAAATAACCAAAGCATCTTGCAACACATCACATGTCACATTCACTTCATGATTTTCCTCTTACTATCCATCTCCTTCTTTTCTCTTTCGAGATTTACAATGTTTCTTCAAGTGGCCTTTATTCTCACATTTCCATCACACTATACTTTATCCAGATTTGGATCTGCATTTTCTTGACTTACTATGATTTCTTGAGCTCCTTCCTCTTTCCATTTTCTTCCCCTAATCTTTGCAATAAAAGTATTACCATATGTCTCACTAGAGCTTTTATGTTGCATTTCCTTGCCAAGGATTCTTTTCCCATCCAAGATTTACAATCTTTCTTCAGGTGTCCTTTCTTCTCACATTTCTAGCACACTATCCTTTATCTAGATTTGGATATGCCTTTTCTTGACTTACTGTGATTTCCTGGACTCCTTCCTCTTTCTGTTTTTCTTCCCAAAGTCTCTGCAGTCAAAGCATTACCTGATGTCTCACCAGAGATTTTCCATCACATTTCCTCTCTAAGGATGGCGCCAACAACATCATCAAACTTTAAAGTACCATATCTAGAGACAAAGTTACTAATAGCTATAACCATGCCATTCCAAATGTCTAGAAATGAGCATTGAAATAACAGGGCCCTAACTTCATCATCAAAATCTACTCCTACAGAACTTAACTAATTGGTAATCGTGTCAAATTCATTTAAACTATCAGCAACATTTCCACCTTCTGAAATATTCATATTAAATAGACACTTCATAAGAAATTACTTATATGAGGCTGAGGGTTTTTCATATAGTTTGGCTAATGTCATCATTAAAGCTTTTGTTGTCATTTCGTTTGAAAGGTTGAATGCCAGACACAACCCATATTGTTCCTAGTGCCTTTTTGTTGAGAATATCCCATTCTGTGTCTATCATTGTCAACTTCTTTGATTTTTCATTCAATGGTAGGTACAAATATTTCTAATATAAATAATCTTCCATATACATCTTCCACACTAGATAGTTTTGACCATTAAATTTCTCGACCCTAAACCTACCATCTTCCACCATTGCTCCCACTCAAACCAGGAACCCTTATCTCATACGAGTTTATTAGTCAAATAAACCTTCAACTTTGATATGAGTTGTTAGAAATTAATTCACGGAGAAATGAATACACAAAATAGTGTGGAAATAAAAATATAGAAACACATAAAACAAGAGTGACACAGATATACGTGGTTCACCCAATTTGGGTTACGTCCACAGAAAAACAACAAGTCCTTCCTTTTATATTATCCAGCAAAATGAATATATACAACCTAAAGCAGATCCGCTGCAGTTTCCTCTACGATCTCACACAGTCTCGTCTCTCTTTCTTGCTTAGAATAATAATACACAACCACAATACAATTCCCTCATATAAACCGAGAGTTTCCTTCTAAGGAAACAAAATCCCTAAATTAACGTAACTTCTACTATCAGATCATCCACCTAATGAATGACCCAAATTGATGACGATACTACAATATTTTATAGGGAAAATTTTTGTCTATTTTTAGCTTCAAAGGTGCTACCCCCGAACCCCAGCCGGGGGGGCTCAAAAAAGTCATTTCTACCCCCGCTGGACCCCCATGACGGTAATTTGTTGTTTGTAGTTTCTCCATTGTCCTCGTAGTTCTTTCATTGAATGTGCCTCACTCAAAGGAGACACATCCTATTAGGCATTTATCCATTTCCATTTAGCATTGGGACTCAAATGATTTTATTATTTATCTCCTATGTGGCCTTTGGAACTCTGATTGTTGATTATACTTGGTATTTTCCCTACTTTTCATTGTTTTTCATTTATTTGGAATTGCGTGGGAAGAATACTAGTCTCCATTCTACTAATCGTTGTCCATATTTTTCATGTTGTCCCTAATCTTCTTAATGTTTTCCCTTCATTTGGGATTGTGCAAGAGGGTGATAGAAATATTACAACCAATCATTTAATTAGTGTTGTTATTGATTTTTCTCAACCTTATCCCTACTCATCATTGTTTATCTATAAACCTCCATGGATGTTCCATTAGATAGTTCATTAAAACATGTCTATGAAAATCTATTAGAAAATATGAAATTTACACTGTGGGGGTTAATTTCTCCTTATATTTATGGAATTTCTAATTAATGTTTATTTCATATAAATGCAAATTATAATTATACAAAAAATATAGAGAAAATATAAAAACCACTCACAAACCATAATAACATAAGACATGACCTAGGAAGTGTTTTTCAGGAGAAAATCTAGCTAGAAGGTGAGGTTAGTCTATTATCTCTTTATCTGAACCAAAATGGATGCAGGTAGATAGAAGTGAGAATAGTAGCTCGCGAGCTACTACAATATACAAACCATCTATGTTTTATTTTTATTTATCAACTCTCAATTACTATTCTCATTTATCGAATAAAATGCACTCAAATAGAATGGAACCCCTTTTCTGTTATGTTCTTGACCTGTGAGAAGATACTAGAATACCAAATATGCAAAGAAGTATAACCCAGAACATAGAACAATTAGAAATAACATGTATTTTATTATTCAGAAAGGAAAGAAATGTCCACTTGCCTCTTCGAGGGGGAAATCTCCAATAGAGTAGTGCTCGATTACAAAATAAGACACGATGCTCCTCAATGGGGAGTCTCTATCCTTTATATAGGATTCATACATGCAATACCATGGGTCAGTACCATGGTTCTTATTAATACCATCTATCTAATACCATGGCCCATTTGCAACTAACTATGGTCCCTTCTTTAAATGCAGGTCAACCACTTACAATTATTAATATGGGATTTATTGACTCTTTAACTAACTATAAGTATGACTCGACCCTATTACATAAATAAGGGGGTTAGGGTTGGACACTAACATTCCCTCTCCCATAAAAATAACCTTGTCCTCAAGGCTAAAGCTACGGAAACTGCTGAAGAATAGTGGTTGGTTCCCAGGTCGCATCTTCTAGAGAGGTGTCTTTCCACTTGACGAGGACTTCCTTGATCGTGTGGTCACGCAGGTGCTGTTCTCGTGTGTTAAGAACCTGTTCAGGTTGGAGCCAGATTGAACCTTCTTCATCCAAATCTAGTAGACTGGTTTGAAGTCTGCAATTTTTCCCCACCACTTTCTTGAGGCATGAGACATGGAAGACGAGATGAATTTTTGTAGTGGGTGGCAAGGCTAGCTTGTAGGCTACTTCTCCGATGCGCTGAAGTATTGGATACGGTCCATAGAATTTTGGAGATAATTTTTGAAAACTCTTGTCTTTGAGTGATGTTTTCTTATATGGTTGCAGCGTCAAGAATACTTGAACCCCTTCTTGAAATGTGCACTCTGAACAATGTTGGTCTGCCTGTTGCTTCATGTGATTTTGAGCTTGATGGAGATTATCTTTGAGGTGGGCATGCATGGTTGCATGGTTCTGTAGGAGTTGATCCACTACTTGTACCTTGGAGCATCCTGGGATATAAGAAGTAGGTGAAGGGGGGAGTTGACCATAAACTGCTTCATATGGATTCATCTTGGTGGTGGCATGATAGTTATTATTATACCACCATTCAACTAGAGGTAACCACTATACCCATAGATGTTGTTTTTTTGAAGTGAAACACTTGAGGTAGGTCTCCAGACATTTGTTGACTACTTCAGTTGGACCATTAGTTTAGGGATGATAGGAAGTACTGAGTTGTAGTTGGGTACCTTGTAGCCTGGAGAGTTCTTGCCAAAATTTACTGGTGAAGATCGGGTCACGATTAGACACAAGGGATGGGCATGCCATGAAATTTGAAGATCTAGTCCATGAAATATTGAGCCACCAAAGCGGGTGTAAAAGGGTTGGGTAGGGCACAAAAATGAGCATACTTAGAGAGTTGGTCCACAACCACCATGATTATTGACTTGTTACCTGACTTCGAAAGACCAGTAATGAAATCCATAGAAACCTCTGTCCAGATTGAGGCAGGGATGGGTAATGGCTGTAAAGTGCTTGGGGAATTGACTTTTCTCCTTTGTGGCACTAACGCACATCACACTCAGCTACACAAGTAAGAATTTTCATGCCTATCCAAAAGAATGAACATTGAGTGTGAGCATAAGTCTTCTGAAAGCCTGAATGGCTTGCAGTGGGAATTGAGTGCAACTCTGCCAAAATGCAACTTTTGAGGGTGGATATTAGTGATATCACTACTTTGTCCTTGTAGCGAAGAATCTCATCCTGCCAAGAGTAGCACACTATGGAATTTGGATATGCCTGCAATTTATTAATGAGCTAGGAGAGTGAAGGATGTGAAAACCATTCCTTGCGAGCCTCTTCAATCCACTTTGGAATGAGAAGGGAGATTTCTAGCAGGGTGCTTTCCTGCTCAAACTGGCATGATAAAGCATCTGTTATGACATTTTCATGCCCTTTCTTGTAAATTACCTCATAATCATATCCAAACATTTTGGCTAGCCATTTATTTTGTTGTGGCGAGGATATGCCTTGCTCCAAAAAATATTTGAGGCTTTGATGGTCTGTGCGGATTTGGAAACACTGCCCCAATAAGTATAGTCACTAGGTATCCACTGCATGTAAGATGGCCATCATTTCCTTCTCATAGGTAGATTGCCCCAAGTTTGTTCCACTTAGTTGTTGGCTAGTGAAGGCCAAGGGTCAACCTTCCTGCATTAAGACAACCCCAATCCCTATACTTGAAACATCACATTCAATCACAAAAGATTTGGTGAAGTTGGGTGGTGCCAATATGGGAGTGGAACACATGGCATGTTTGAGAGCTATAAATACTTGTTGCGCTTCATCACTCCAGAGGAATGAATTTTTCTTGAGAAGGTGAGTGAGGGGTCTAGCAATGTGACCATAATTGCGGACAAATTTGTGATAGTAGCCGGTGAGACCCAAAAATCCTCTTAAACTCTTCAAGGTTGTTGGTTGAGGTCAATCCTGCATTTCCTGGATATTTTTGGGATCCACCCTGACACCATCACGCCCCACAATGTGGCCCATATACTCGACTTCTTTCATGCTGAAATAGCACTTGGATAATTTGACAAACAATTTATGCTTCCAGAGCAGTTGCAAGAGTAGATCTACATGCTAAAGATGTTTTTCCCAGGTGAGGTTGTAGATGAGGATGTCATCAAAGAAAAAAAGGACAAATTTTCTAAGATATGGTTTGAATAGGTGATTTATGAAGCTTTGAAAAGTGGATGGGGCATTACAAAGACCAAATGGCATGACCAAGAATTCATAATGGCCTTCATGAGTTCGGAAAGAAGTCTTTGGAATGTCTACTTATTTCATGTGAATTTGGTGATAGCCCAAGCGAAGGTCGAGCATAGTAAAGAATTGAGCCCCATTTAGTTCATCCATCAAATCATCAACAACTGGGATGGGAAATTTGTCTTTGATTGTCAGCTTGTTGAGGGCCCTGAAGTCTGGACACATATGCCATTCCCCATCTTTCTTGAGCACCATGACCACAAGCGATGAATAAGGACTAACGCTAGGACAAATGGCACCATCTTCCAGGAGTTCCTTGATGATTTTTTCAATTTCATTCTTTTGGGCAAAAGGATATCTACATGGGTGCACATTTGGTGGTTGTGCCCCTGGGACCAAAGTAATGCTATGATCATGTTCCCCTCTCGAGGGTGGAATCTTATGAGGATTGTCAAAGACCTATAGATGGTTGTTTAAGACCTGTTGCATCTCAGGATGAATATGAAGAGAAGTGGGCTCGAAGGCCTGGATAGCATTAAATTGGGCTATAACTCCATGGTGACCCTTTTTTAACAACTTTTACATCATATGCGAGCTGATGGTAGAAGGAGCACCTGCCTGGAGTCAACGAAGGGTATGCATGTGGTCCTTCTACTTATAGCTCATATATAACTTCTGGAAATCCATTGTGATTGGGACGAGTGTGCAAAGCCATTCAGCACCCAAAATAATGTGACACCCACCCATGTTGATGGAAAACATGTGGGTCTTTAGGTGATAATCCCCCATCTGAAGTTTGACATTTTCATAGTGGCTGTCACATTTCATTGTACCCCCATCAACAATCTAGACTTGGAAATTAGAGACTGATCTCATAAAACAATGCACTACTTCGGCGACTCTTTGATGGATAAAGTTATGCGTACTGCTACTATCAATCAAGACTACTACATGGATATGTTTAATAAAACCTTTGATTTTGAGAGTTTGGGGAGAAGAAATGCCTGCCAAAGCATGGAGCGAGATAAACGGTTCTTCTGGTGTAACTGGGAGCTCATTGTCCAGCTGGTTGTGCTCATCTTCCTCCTTTGGTCCCTCAAACGGTGGGGCTCCCTCAGATGAACTGTGATCAATAGCATCAATTTGAAAGAATTTGTGCTCCTTTCATTTATGCCTAGGGGAGTATTTCTCATCATAGTAGTAACACAATCCTTGCTTTCTTCTTTCCGCCATTTCCGTTGGTGACACCTTTTGGACCTTAAGTGTTTGGGTAGTGCTCAGAGCCCGGGTGGGGTATCCCTTGGCTAGGAAATTTTGATGAGTTGATAGGGCCACTAATGTGCATTCTACTTCACGAGATGTCATGCAAGCTACGAGCCATGTCACTAGGTGGTGCATCAGGACATGGGCTTGTATAGTGTCTTTGAAACCACTGATAAAACACTCCAAGTAGAATTCATTTGCTAGACTTCTTGTGCGGAATGCTAATGCTTCAAAGGATTTAGTATATTCTTGTACTCTGCCTATGTGTTTGAGCTTAGTAAGATGACCCAAAAAGTTAGATTCATGATCAAAGTGTTTAGAAAGGACTTTTGAGAATATCTGCCAAGTCATTGGCCTTGCATAGCATCGTTGATGCCATTACCACCATTGCCATCTTTCTTGGTCCAAGTAAAGGCTTCCCACACTTAGCTTAGTCTCATCATCTCTAATGTGATTCAATGTGAAATATTGTTCCATTTGTGAAAGCCATATGGCCGGATGAGAGCCATCAAATTTATACATGTCCATCTTGGGTGGTTGAGGGTGGGATTGTTGGTGGTTTCCATAGAAGTGATGAGAATGGCTAGATTTGCCCTCATGGTTTTCATTAAAAGCATATGCCTCCAATTGTATCCCCGACTTTCCCTTTATGATTGTGTCACTTAAGGACTAGATTTGCTTCATTAATTCATCCAACTTTTGTTCAAGGGTGTCTATCTTCTCATTGGCCATAGCTTGAGCTCTAGTTTGTACCATGCATAGATCGGTGCACTTTTCGTTACTGGAAGAAAAAAATCTGGGACCACCCAAAAATTTGAAGTTGACAAGTGAATGGTACCACCTTGCTCAGCTCGTCATCCTGATTCTTATGGGTTAAGTCTCTTATAAGTGTCCCAGGAGGGCCTAAGATTTATTTTACTTTATTTTATTTTTGTATTTTTGTATTTTGTATTTTTATTTTTTTACTCCAAATGAAGTTTTACTCCTTGCTTAGGAATACTGTAGTAGCCAATTCTTAGAAAAGTTAATCCTAACCAATGTCCTGCGAGAATCACCCCAACGTATAGGAGCCACAAGCCTCCCTGCACAAATAGTCAGATCCGTCTGTGAAATCCTCAACTGCTGAGTGTGAGTAGGAATGTGGCGGCAACTGAACCTCCACAGCTAGATCTGAATGGCGGATTTGATTGTTGTTGTTGCGACAGAACCCAACCGGCTAGATCTGATCTGGCAAAGAAGATGATGGGCAATCTATAGAGAGACAAGGGAACTATGGTCTCAAGGAGTGTTAGGTGCTACATATCACAATATACATAAGGTTCCAACAGTAGTGCTCGACCCAATCTTTCAGGGCACTAACTAAGGAGGATCAACCATACCCTTAGCTGTACTACCCGACTAACCTATCGTACAAATGAGTAATCTCCCTGAATGCTGTTCTCGGTGTACTGTAGCAACAAGATGGCCGATATTTTATCTACGACGAGGTTTCAGGTGAACCTAGGGGACTTCTGATATACCCAGAGGGTACGTGGAAGACATTCTATGTGCGGTTCTATCTAATGCACTACTACTTGAAGGGGTGCCCACAGGGGTTATAAGGGAGTCCAAAAAGAATGACCACCTCTTGTATTTCCTGCGTGTATGCCTCCCCAAATTCGCAGGTTTATGCACTCAATGACAAATCCTGTGGTTTAAAGACGTTGTAACACATCTCTAGCCAAAAAAAAAAAATCTGCTAAAAATGGAGATCCCACCATCCTTGGAAAGTGCTCTGATACCACTTGTTATGCTCTTGACCTTGGAGAAGATAGTAGAATACCAAATATGCAAAGAAATATAACCCAAAACACAAAATAATGAGAAATAACAACATGTATTTTATTATTCAGAAAGGAAAGCAATGTTCACTTGCCTCTTCGAGGGGGCAACCTCCAATAGAATAGTGCTCGATTACAAAATAAGACATGATGCTCCTCAATGGGGAGTCTCTATCCTTTATATAGGATTCATACATGCATTACCATGGGTCAGTACCATGGTTCTTATTAATACCATCTATCTAATACCATGGCCCATTTGCAACTAACTATGATCGCTTCTTTAAATGCGGGCCAACCACTTACAATTATTAATATAGGCTTTATTGACTCTTTAACTAACTATAACTATGACTCGACCCTATTACATAAATAAGAGGGTTATGGTTGGACCCTAACATTTTCTTCCTAGTGGCCTATTTATACCACAACTCGATAACCAACTATTGGATAAGTTTGACCCATTAAACCCTTAATATGAATTAAAAATTTACCCTTCTAGAGTCTTCTTCATAGTTCCCATGTGGATAGCGCCTTTCGCATGAGTAAAAGGGGTTGATGTGGCATCATCTCGAATTATGGTGGTAAAGTTTGATAGGTCAAATTCCAGGAGGCATAACTTCTCATATGATCTTTGATTGAGGTGATTATTGTGTCGTTGGAAAGCCATCAATGTATATATTATAGAATCTAGGTCCATAGTAACGTCAAGACCACAAAAAGTGGTTCTTTAAGGCTTTAAAATGGCTCCTAATTTTTTTCACCTGAAATTTTCCAAACTAGGACTGCTAGTAAAAATGGTCCTATGGGTTGATTCCTCCACTCTTTCCACTCTAAAATCATCAAAATATATGAGGAATAATATAGTGATCTAATCTAAGATCATAACTCCTCATTTTTGGGGGCCTATGGTCCACAACAACTTCTATTGAATGAGATAAGGAAATTTTTCCTTTACCTTCTCCTTGGAGTACCATTTAGCCTTGCTTGGAATATTTCCTTTCAACTCAATCTTCGAAATTTCATGTTGTTATATCTTGTAAATCTAGACCTTTTCTACAAAAGTGTATTCTATGTCAACTTTTTGTTAGCATCTTGTGCTAAATCCTCTGAAGAATAGATGAATTGTTCCCTTCCAAATCTATCATGGAAGGTTCATAGAGTTTCATATTTTCTATCATTTCATATCTAAGTAAATATAAATGTATGAGGTTAGACTAAGCCTATAGGAATTATCTCCAACCTATTCCAATGTCTCAAAGGGAAAATATCATAAAGCATTGATTTTCTTACCAATACCCTATAGCTTCTCCTTGTTCAATTGTAACCATACTTTGTCTCCCACCTAAATGAATTTTTTGTTATGTGCTTATCATGCCTATGGGGGCTTAACTCAATGAACCTATGACCTAGCACATGCATTTGTGGCATACTAAACAATACCCTTAATTTGACACATTGGAAAATACCTCTACAAATCACTTTATTTAGCCCCCCACTAATACGAACCCAATACACCTTCTCAATTTAAAAATCCCCTACTTTCACTAGATATTGTAGGTATCCATTTTTTCATTAACATTTTTTATATCCCTTTATATTTTTCATTGATTTTGAGCTCCATTTTTTGTACACAGCATATAAAAACCCTTTACCCCCTATCATATGCTCAATATATTATGCCATTTTTTCCTCAATATATATCCACGAATATGAATGCATGTGGTTGGTATTTCCCCCAATGAATCCCCCTTGATCATGCATGCCCTTGTATTTTTCCTGTGACTTTTGTAGTGTATGAGGCTAAGGGTATTTTTTAAAGATTCAAATATTATTCCTATTTATAGTATTATGGGCAACTATTCTGGTTTGAAAAGTAATACATATAGAATGTAGGTGAATATTCAATAAAAAACCATCTAATTTACTAATAAAATTGGTAATTGTTTGGTGAATATCATCCATTTAATTATATATATGTAAAAAATAGGTTCTTTTTTAACCAAATGGGTGAACTTTAAAAAAAAATGTCCAAAAAATAGTCAATTAGTGAAATTTCGCCCCTAATTTTTTCCCTAAGTATCTATTGTACCAGTAGATGGGTATGCATGATATTCTCAACAAAAAATTCTTTCCCTAAGGAATCCTTATGAGATCCTCCCTGACCCCTCTTTGTTGCCCATTTGCAATATCTATAGGTGAAGGTAGAAAATATCCAAAACATGTTTCCAATGGGGAATTACCAATGAAAGTTTGGATTGGTATATTATAAGAGTATTATATATATACAATATTTTCATCCCAAGTCTTAAATTTTTTTGCTGAGAGCCTTATTCTACAATTCTCTGTGAAGCAGATGTGTAAGTATGTCCATGCCTCTTAAAATAAAATAGAAAAGCAATGTCAACTATAATAAAAAAGAAAAAAAAGTATTCTATTCATATTTAATTAGTTGTCCATAATGACCTGATAATTTCATGTAAAGTACTAGAAGTAAAAATAAAATATGTAAGATTTTTAAACCTTATACTTCATATATATCTATATATAGAAAATAAATGTTAAAAGAAAAATATTTAATGTTTGTATAAAATAAAATATCCAGTGTAGGTTATGAATAAAATATGTTAATATGAATTAATATTGAGGTATAATTAAAAATATATTAATAACAAAAAAACAAGTTTAATGTCCTCTCATAAAATGAATCAGTGGACATGTTATGTAATCTGTATAACATTCAAAAATAAAATTTAAACAATAAAAATTACACATTGTTTTTTGCACTCTAAAATAAGTTTGACCTAAAGAAATTTGATCCCTCTCGGCTCATGTTAGATTCATGGTTAAGATGGATCTATGCTGGTTTTTAATTAGAACCCCCCAAAAGTTGTGCCAAAGTATTGCTAACTACTTTTGTTTTCCCATCTGTATGTGGATGAAATGTTGTAGACCTTTTCAATTTTTTTCCATCTTCTCTTATAATGTATTATGAAATGCACTAAGAAATATCATGGCCTACTTGAATGATGCTTATTGGTATCCCAAAGTGCACCCAAAACTTTCCAAAGAACAAGTTAGCTGCTTATTTCCCATTGATGGTATTTCTATAGGGAATTAGAACACACATCTTGTTGAACTGCGAGCTACCATAAATAGGTATCCACATCCCTTCCTGGTCGTTGGTAAGCTTCCAACAAAGTCCATGGAAATTATTTCCCAAGAATAAATGGGTATAGGAAAGGCATGATACAAACCATGTTTCCTATTACTAGGATGGTTGGTAAAAAAAATCATCCATCCTCTTAGGAGCCTAGCTACATCTTCTTTCATGTTGGGCCATACCCATACCTCTACAAGGTGGCCACTATATTCCCTACACGAAAATTCCATGAAACCTTGGAGGTGTGAGCCTCTCTAATCAACTATAGTTACTCACCTTTAGTAACACATAACTTATATAAACTTTAGAGTAACCCAATTTATATATGGTATTCAATTGTGTTGTTACCATTTTTTACATGAATTTATCTATGCAACTATTGAAACACCTCCTTGAATTCATCATCCTTTGTGTATCCCTCTTTGTATGCATCGTAGGTGAATGGCTCCATGCATATAAGAGTTCCCAAGATATGATATTTTATGTGGATCACCTTGAAAGAATGTTGGCCAAGGTGTTTTTGTTCCCCTTCTTATACTTGATCACTAAATGAAATATTGTAGAAACTTCATCCACTTATAATTCTTCGTCTATTGTAGCTTATTCTAGGCTAGTGGGTATTGTAGTGGTTGGTGACTAGTGTGGATTACTATCTCCCCATTCATAGTGTGTCCATTTCTTTATTTCTTGCACTAGGGATAGATCTCCTTGTCGTAGGTAGGGTAGTTGAGAAACACCCCCTAAAATACTTCAGAATGGTAGCATATAGGCCTTCCTCCCTACATCAATATTTCTCCCATAACCTACCCAATTGCATTTATCTATACTGTAAAGGGTGGTTGCAAGTTTGGTAAAGCCAAAAATTATGCTTGACTAATCCTCTTCTTAACTCCTCAAAGGCCCTTTGTTGACCCTTTCCCCACTAGAAACTCTTGCCACTCATTGTTATGGTGTAGAGTGGTGCTTCCATTACTTAAAATGAGACTATAAATTTCCTTCGGTTTTTGTGCTACCCAAAAACTAGATCCTAACTCTAGAAACATTAGTAATCATTGACTATTTAATGATGACCTCCATCCAGGTAGGATCTATCTTCAACTGTACCCCACCTATCACATATCTCAAATACACCAAATGTTGTTATGCAAAGTCAAACTTCTTGATATTTTCCAGCAATTGGTGCTTCTTTAATGGCTCTAGAACTTGCATCAAATGTGAGATGTGCTCCTCCTCGGTAACATTGTAAACCAATATATCACCTAAATAAAGAAATAAGAAATTAATTTATAAATTGACATAGCGCATCATTCACTAACCTCAAGAATGTAGCTGATGCATTGCATAGGCTAAATGACATAACTAACCACTCATACAAATCTTTTTTCTTAAGAATTATTATAGGTATCTTCTTATCTTACCTGAATTTGATGATATCCTAAATTTAACTCCATCTTAGTGAAGTATTTGGCTTACTATCTGGGAAAGGGGGTACCTATTATTGAGCATATTTTTTTTAATGCCATGTAATCAATACACAACCTCCAAGTCCCACCCTTGTTTAGAAAAAGGATGATGGGTGACTCACATGGTGAGTTAATTAGTCAAATTACACCCTGATATAGTCGATGCTACAAATGCTTCTTCATATTATTTCCCATTACAACAAATTGTTAGTACAATTCAATGTTTGGCAATAGAGAGTCAAGAAATAGTTATATCTTGTTTCGTAGTGTTTTCTTCCCAAAGATGTACGGAAAGAATCCACTTAAGATTGTGGATGACAAACAATCTTAACAATATAAACAACTGCTAAACATTGTAGATCTGCAACAACTAATAGAAACAAAACCTGCTAATGTCTTGATCCAATTTCTTGATCTATGCCACAGTCATAGTAAACAACAAAAATAAATAGTAATAACTTCAATCATCTAATGGAAACCATATATACAAAAAATAGATTTTATTATAACACCTGTGAAGGGAACAAATAAATCTTACCAGCCCCCCTCTATGGGATGGGTTCTTGGTTATCCTCAAATAGCTTTAGCTTGTGTAAAGTCTCTCTCCTCTATAATGTGTAAACCCAACAAGAAAAATGGTTTCTCAAACAAACCTTCTATTGATTTAGAAGAATCTTGATTACCAATGAGGAAAGGGGAATTTGCACTAACTGAAATATTGTCTACTGTAGTAAGGAAAGATTGAAACCAAATGATTAAACACCACTCATATAACTAATTTCTAAGAGGATTTACTTCAAAAGAATGCTAAGTTAACATGTGTGTAATCCTACTATCCTAGGTATACAATCTGAAATAACCAAACACTCTACTTTGTGCATATAAATAAACATAATAAATCTTTTTTCCTTTTTGTCCTTTTTTGTGTGAAGAATATGAATGCTAAATCCTCTTGGTGATGTGGCAGGTGGGTTAGAGATGGCGGTGAAAGGTCAGATGTCTTGGGAGGCAAGTAGGGGTCTTCTCCTGTCTTCGTGGATGCATTTTCCACATTTCGGCCTCAAAACAGGCCACTACAGGTCATCCTACAGGATGTCCTAATGCTTCCTACATGATGTCCTAATTCTCCTACATTATTTGGCCGAGAGAAATAGGAGTGATTTGGAAGGTGGTGTAGGGCTTAGGAAAGGTGAATGTTGGGAGAAATAAAGCAAGGGATTGACTAAGAATTCTTAAGAGCTCAAAACAAAGTTTGTAAGATGGTTGGATTTGCTCAACAAACCTAGAAAGTTGTTCTTATGGAAGGATGAATTGTTTGAGGGACTTAGTGGATTGCAATGAGATCCCCCTCTTCTTTGATGGCTGTGAATTGGAGGACCCCTTAGCTGAACAAACAATGATTTTTGAAGAGCCTACACGGGGATAAGAAGAAGGAGAACTCATTCCAACCGACTTAATGGCTGAAAACAGAAATGACAGAGGAGATAGAGAAATAATTGAGGGTGATTTTCCCATCATAGAAATTAATGGGGATACCAAGATGAAAAATATAAGCCCCTCTACTCTTCCTCATTTCCATGGTTTGACCTCAGAAAATACATATACCTTCTTGTTTGAGTTCCCTGTCATATGCATAAATTATGATTACACCACTGATGAGCAGAAGTTGAAATTATTCCCATCCACTCTCAAGGATGCAACTCTACGCTAATTCATGGGTCTACTTGGGGATAACATCAAAACTTGGGCTTAGATGCAGCAAGCCTTCAACAACAAGTATCAAGACTACTGTAGGTCCAAAGACACTAAAGTGGAAATTTTTAGGATGACCTTGGGGCATGAGAATCCCTAGAGGATTATGAAGAAAGATTCCAACTTAGCTACAAAAGGTCTAGGTACACACTTGATCCTGAGTCACTAAAGCTAGTCCTGTTCTGAGGGGTAAGGGAAGATCTCTTGGATAATCTAAACCTACTAGAAGGAGGGGACATTTGCTAGCTACCCTATGAAGATATCAAGACTGTCTTTAGGAACCATTCTAGGGAAGCTAGGAAAAAAGGTAGGGGTAGTCAACCAATGGCCAACTCATCCTCTTCCAACACATCCATAAAAAGGTGAAATTGGAAATATGATGGAAGATTTCAAGAGTGAAATGTTGCTAACCCTTGCCCTACAGATGGACACTATGCACATAAAGAGGAAGAAGGAGGAACCAGAGAGAGCATTAGCCATTTTCTTCCCTAGATGCACAAGGAGGCACCCTAGGAATGAATGTCCATTAAACCTAATCGAAATCTGTTCGGTCTGTGAAGAAAACCACTCCATAGACAAGTTCCCTTCTCTACCTGGACTAAAAGCTGTGTATTAGGGAATTGAAGGGGTGACTTAACAACTCTACTACATAAATGAAACGAGACCCCATGGGCCTCGACCATACCAGCAGGGCATGCAAGGGTCATCCCATGCATATTACAACCCTAACCAAAACATATCCATAACCTCTTTGGGGCCCCCTACTCATCCCTCCTAGTCTACACCTTCTGCTTGGTATTTTGCACCTCAGTACCATTCCTAGCCGACCAACCAGTCATTTCAGCCATATCCTTCGCCAAAACCTTAGTGGAATGCACTACCCTAGGGGTGGAGGCCCCCATACAACAATGCTCTAGCCTTATTACCTTCATCTCCTACTCAACCACAACTTTTACACCCTGCTTCACCTAAAAATCCTCAGATGTCTACCTAGCCAAATTCGAACCCGAACAATAGACAGGCACAACAAGTATATATTGGAGAGACATCCCATCTTGATTATGTTGTGGAGATTCAAGAAATCAACCTAATATCTCGAAGAGTACTCTTGGATAACCAACCTCCATATCCACCTAGGGAGAGTGAGGAGGAAAGAGAGGAAAGCATGCCTAGAGTGAATCCGCCACCCTTTCTTGAGAGATTAACTCATCCTGTTTAGCCTACCCCAAAAGAGAATGAACTTCTGGGTGAATTGAAAAATCTGTGTCAAAATTCCACTTCTCCAAGCCATTAAGGATGTACCTATTTAGAACAAATTGATTAAAGAGAAGTGTTTCAATATCCAGGGAGGCAAAAAAGAGACACCCCTACCATTAATGTCATTGGACAACTATCTGACTTAATGGTGGAGCAGATAATTTGCCCAAAGTATTTGGACCTTGGAAGCCTTTCAGTAGATGTGCACATCAATGGCACCATTTTCCCACACACCTTGATTGATCTTGGGGCTACCATTAATGTAATGACTAAGGAAACCATGCTCAAGCTCAATCTCCAGGTTTTATTAAGAAATATCACAATAGTCTTGCAACTTGCAGAACATTCCACAGTAGCCCCTGACGGGATTGTTGAGGATGTGATTGTATCCATTGAATCCTGGAAGTACCCTACATACTTCCTAGTTCTCTAGCCTAAGGCCAAGCTTAGTGGTTATCCTATCATACATGGGAGGCCTTCGTTAGCCACTTTTGATGCCTACATCAGTTGCAGGGCTAGAAATATGACTATAAAAAATGGGCATCTATCCAAGCAGTTCATCTTGTACCCTATTGCTCAACCATCTCTAGAACATGACTTACCTTTATGGATAGAAGACGAGGAAGAAGATAAAATCTACTCAACCCAAATCTATACCCTAGAAACTGCTATGGGAGGAGGACAACAGGATGAAGATGATTTGATTGAACACATACTCCAAAGTCCAACTCCCACCACCTTATCCTTAGAGGAAGTAGTAAAGGACACCAAGAGAAACCATCAGATTGATCTATGCTTAGTTGATTCAAACCCTATCCGTGTCAAAAAAATAGAATTTGGCCCTGAGAGAACTTTGAAAATCAACCCCTCTCTTTTTGTACACCAAGAATAAAATTTGTGCAACATGCTAAGGGAACATATGGATGCCTTTTCTTTACAAGGAAATGAAGGGAGTGCACCCCTTGGTGTGTATTCACCACATTTATATTAAATAAGGTTGCAAACTAGTCCAATAGCCCCAAAGAAGAATGAATCTAGCTCTCAAGGATATAGTCAAAGAAGAACTGCAAAAGTTGTTGGATGCAGGAATCATTTACCCTGTCTTGGATAGTGAGTGGGTTTCTCCTTTGGTGTTGGTCCCAAAGAAAAATGGGAAGTAGAGGATTTTTGTCGATTACAGAGAGTTAAACAAAGCAGTAAAGAAGGACCATTCCCTCTACCTTTCATTGATCAAGTGCTAGATGGCCTAGCAGGGAATTTTTTTTTCTCTTTCCTAGATGGGTTCAACGGGTACAATCAAATCTAGATTAGCCCAGAGGACCAAGATAAAACCACCTTCACCTATCCATAGGGTAATTTTTCTTATAGGGCCCTTCCTTTTTTCCTATTCAATGCCCCTACCACTTTCCAGAGGGCAGTCCTGAGTATCTTTTTCGAGCTAGTCCATGATGCAGTAGAGATTTATATGGATGATTTTACACCATATGGCTGTGATATCTAGGAGGCTTTGTCCAACTTGGGTAAGGTACTGAACAAATGCATTGAAATGAACTTGTCCCTTAGTCCCAAAAAATTTGAGTTCTTGATCACTGCAGGGACTGTTCTAGGTCATTCAATATCCCAGAACGAACTACAGGTGGACCCAAATAAGATAGCCATCATCCAAAGGGTCCCACCTTCGCAAAAAGAGAGGGATGCCAAATTTTTTCTAGTTTTAGCTAGATACTATAGGAGACTTATAAAATACTTTAGCAAGTTAATTTCTCCTTTATTTGGGTTATTGACCAAAGACTTTGAATTTTTATGTTCAAAATGTTGTCAAGATGCCTTAGACACCCTAAAGCACAAGTTGAACTATTTCTCCGAGGCCCAAATTGGGCCCTTCATTTCCATATACATGTTGATGCCTCTCACAAAGCCATAGGAGCATCTCTAGGCCAGATAGATAACAAGTTACCTTATGCCATTTACTTCATCAGTAAGAATCTATCAAAAGCCGAACTGAACTACACAATGACTTAAAAGGAGCTCCTAGTTGTTGTGCATTCATCGAACAAATTTAGGCATTACATTATAGGTTACCAAACATGTGTGCATATTGACCATGCTGTAATTAAATACTTGATGAATAAACTTGATGCAAATGCCTAGATTATTAGATGGTTACTTTTATTACAACAATTTGATCTAACTATTATTGATAAGTCAGGCAAGGAGAGTGTTGTTACAGATTTTTTTATCCAGATTGACTTTGCCTGCAGGGGAGGAAGGAATGGTTGATGACCAATTACTGGATGAACACTTATTTTCCATTTCAATTGTCTCTCAATGGTTTGCTAACATAGCAAATTACCTGGTGTCTGCACATTTTCCACCAAATTTGTCCTCCAAATAGGAAATCAAGATTATGAGGAAGATCATGCCATGCACTTGGATTGGGGACAACCTCTTCAAACTAGGCTCGGATCAAATTCTGAGAAGATGTGTCAGGGAGGAGGAAGTATTTGACATCCTCATGACCTGTCATCATGGGCCTTGTGGAGGTCACTTTGCAACCAAAAGGACAACATTCAAGGTACTACAAGTTGGTTATTACTAGCCCACTCTTCACCAGGATGTGAGGAGGTATACTAGTTAGTGTGATCGGTGCCAAAGGATGGGGAAACCTACCCCAAGGGATGAAATGCTTCTGCAACCTCAAGTGACTTTCGAGCCATTTGACAAGTGGGGCATGAATTTCATTGGACCCATTGATCTTCCACCCAAGAAAGAGCAGTACATCATTGTGTGCACTGACCATTTAACCAAGGGGGATGAAGCCAAGGCCATCAAAGCAAGAACAAAGGAGAAAGTGGTTGAGTTCTTAAGGGAAAATGTATTTTACAAGTTTGGGTACCCTAGAGAACTGCTCACTGATCGAGGCAGTCAGTTTATATCTCACATGATTGAAAATATGTTAAGACAACATAAGATCAAGCAAAGAACAACCACTCCTTATCACCCACAAGCCAATGGGCAAGTGGAGGTAACCAACAGAGCGTTGGAATGCATTCTGACCAAAGTGATTAGTAGTAGCAGAAAGGACTGGGCAGATAGATTAGTCGAGGGCACTTGGGCCTACAATACCACCTGGAAGACCACCACTAGATTGACTCCTTATGAGCTAGTCTATGGGAAGAAGGCCATGTTGACCATTGAATTTGAATACAACACCTTAAGAATGGTAGCACAACTAGATATAGATCTCACGAGGGCACAAGAAGACAGATTGATCTAGCTGAATGGGTTAGATGAATTTACAATGTAGGCCTTCCTGCACACAAAGGTGGCTCAAGTTCAAAGGAATATTTGGCATGACAAGAACATAAAGGACAAACACTTTCAAGAATGCAATTGGGCTTTGTTGTATGATTCCAAATAAAAGGATTTTAAAGGCAATTTAAGGACTAGATGGTTAGGCCCTTATGTCATAGAAAAATGTCATGATAATGGTTCAATATAGATAAGAACCATTGATGCAGAGGCTATTCCTTTACTTTTCAATGGGTACAAATTGAAGGTCTACAAGAAGCCCTTCTTAAAGCAAGAATTCATCAATGGCATCAGCAAGACAATGATGGTGGTGGAGCAAGTCTCCGCTTCTACCCCGTCAAGTTCCCGAAAAAAAAGAAAAAGAAAAAATAATAAAGAGACTCAGGTGAAAACCTCCATGAGGTACCTGAGTCCCACTATTGGGTTTAAAACCTCTTGAGGTGACCCAATGGTGTCGAAAAAAGGAAAAAAGAAATAAAAAGATCTATGGGTGAAAACCTGTTTTGAGGTACCCAAGGTAAGTAGCTAGGATTAAAACCTCTTGGAGGCAGACTATTTTAAAAATAAAAATAAATAAATAAAAAATAAGAGAGAGAAAAGAAAATTTTGGAAATATTTTTTGTAGGTCAGCAGGAGGAGGATCAGAGCAACTAGAGAGGAGCAGAAGGACCTATACAATTCATATTTTCATTCCTCCATCCCATATTATTCATTATCCCATCAATCCCTCAATTTATGAACTCCTCCAACTCAATTTACACAGGCTCTATGTTTTCTACAAGATTTTGTATAATCCTACAGGATTCTGTGTAGTCCTACAGGATTCCATGAAAACCTACAGGAGTTTCCTGTAGGAATTATAATGGCTTGGGAATCCCAAGAAAAGTGACCCTAGAGCAAGGGGATGACTAGCCTATGTCAAAAAAATAAAATGTTTACTCCACCACCTAATGACCATGCCTCTCACCACCATGTTACCCCTACATTCATCCAATAAGTCAATTCCAAAAAGATTACAGTTTACAAGAAATAAAAAAACAAATAGAAGAGGTTGAGAACAGAGGACAAGGGGGCAATACCTGAAGGTTATACCTCTCATCTACCAATCATTAGACCCCTTATCTACCCATGAAAACAATCATTATGCTACAGAAGTGAATGAAAGCTTAGGGGAGAGGTAGCTACAGGACATCCTATAGGTTTCATGTAGGAAATCCTATAGCAGCCTATCCCATAAAAGGAAATTTCACAGGGTTGCAGTGATCTTCAACATAGGTATCCCAATGTTAAGGAAGCTCCTCTAGAGCTCAGTAGCAATAGTAGGATCATCAACATCACTCTCCAGTACCTGCACATCAAAGGAAAAAAACATCAAAAGAGGCCAATACAAAAAATATGCAGCAAAGACATAACACAGGGACATAATTCTTCAACAAGAAGCAGCATCAAAGCATCTTACCCATAGGTATGTCATATTGCTTATGCTCTCTCATTAGCATGACATGATAAAAAAATGTAGGATTATGCAAGAGTTGGTTTTATAGGCAAAGGTGGCTAGTTAACTTGGCCACCTTCAGCTAGTCGACGAGGAGAAAATAGTTAGAACACTCCACACGTGGCAGTAATCAAATTAGAGGAAAAAGGAGATAAGGAAAAAATGGTTTGATTACGGATGATAGAAGTGGGAAATGATTACAAGGTAAGGAGGAATGATGGAGTGATAGTGGTACCAACGGTCCAAAAGTGGGTGCTCGTACTTAGGCAGCTAGCACACCATCCCACACGATCACCCATATGAGGAAATAAAACACCGATTACCATGAAAAGAAGGCACTCACAATCTCGAGGATGCATCAAAACAAGGTTTCTCTCGACCTCTTGAAGCAACATCTACAGGAAAGATAGTGAGTATTTTGTAGCGCAGAGGCACCTACAGGATCCTACAGGAAAACCTATAGGATCCTACAGGAAGACCTACGGGATACAGAGCAGTCATCTACATAATTATCAGTGGGAATTTATGGAGGAAAGATCAAAATTTGGCCTCATTAGACAATAACCAGGAGGTAGGAGCTCTACCTTCCCATATTTTCCAGTTAAAAATAAAGAAAAATCCTCCATTTGGTTAAGGAAGTTGCAGTCTAGGGGAATTATATTTCATGGTTATCATTTTAAATCTCTCACCCACTAAAATTATTGAAATATACCCATACAAGACTCCACAGTTACCAAGGGAAAGAAGATAGGGAGTTTTAACAAGAGGCAACCCACAAACATAGTAAGAATTCATCAGCACCCTCCTATAGTAGAAATATTCACAAGGCATAATTGGATGGGTTTCTTTGAAAGAATGAGGAGATACGATGATGAGGTGGCCAGGAACTTTTCTCCCTCACTCTAACTACTCATTAGGACACATGCCATTGCTATGGTGAAAGGCCTATCAGTAGAAATCACCCCTGAAGTCATAAGCAGAATCACAACACTTCCTTTAGGGTTGCCTTGGAGAAAAGAAAATAAGGGTGACACCACCCTTGCAAAGAAGAAATTCTTTTTGGAAGGGGAGGAGGAAATGGAGGAAAAAAATGGGGTCAGAAGAGGAAGCCTTCCATACCCTTGGAATGAAGCTAGCTACCAACTCATTAAATATATATCATGTGAAGGGAGATGTAGTGTGGTGTATGGATACCATTTCAGGTTTCTCCAAAAACTGAGATTTGGAGCAGACACACCTCCTCAAAATAGACTAAGTATACCCTACTTTCTTCTTCAATCAATGATAGATATGAGCATCAAAGTGCAAGAAGGAAAACATCAACAGCTAGCCCATCATGGGTTAATCAAACTTATACTAGAATATTCTCTCCAAAACCTAAGACTCCTTATGACATGGACAACTTTTAGAGACATGCAGGCAAAGGGAGAAATAAAAGCTCTTGAATATGACAAAAGCCCCACTGCTAGTGAGAGGGATGAAGAGGAAAAAAAGGAAGAAAAGGAGGAGAAAAATGAGGAAGAGACAACAGAAGAAACAAATGAATGGAGTGAGGAACTGGAGGAAGAAGAGGAATCAAAATACAAGGATAAGAAGGATAATGGGAAATAGGAAACATAACAGAAAGAAGAACATAGGTCTATAATTCAAGGAAAATAAGGGGAAGAATAAACAAGGGAATCTCCAGAACCCACTGAGAAAGAGGCATCAATTTCTCTTACTACCCTAAGTACACCTATCAAGTCAAAAGGGAAGAGACAAAGACAAACCCCATTGTACTTTAGGACAAGAAAAAACACAAGAATTAGGCAAGGAAGACCTCAAATGCCCACCAAAATTCTCATTGTCATTGAATACTCACCAAAGCAACAAGAAAAGATAGTTCCTCTTGAGAAAAATCAAGGAGAAGGATCATCAAGGAAATCCTCTCCCAAATCTCCCATCACCTAAGTTAGGAGGCCTATCATAAGGTCTACCTCATTAAAGGGAAAAGGTCTCCTATAGGAGACACAAAAATACCTACAGGAAGCAAAGGCCATCCTACAGGAAACTTTGCTAAACCTACAGGAAACTCAGAAAATGGACCAAGAAGGTATCACTCGGCAAGAAACAAAGAAGGAAGGCCCATAATTGAGAGAACCTAGTCCTCAACCCAACCTCGACTCTTACTACAAGTTCATTGAAGGGGGTAGGGTCATCCCACATAAATTTTCTATCCCCTTATTCTTTGAGCTTGAAAAAGAAAGGGTAAGAACACATAGGTGGATGCAAATTGCCAAATCCAAAGGAGTGGAGGATGTGGGCCACATGGAGGAGAAAGTAAAGGATATGGGTAGAGAATTGAGCATCATACTACATGGATAAGGGGAAAATTACAAGAAAGGGAAATCCAGTTGGCAGCTATGGTCAGTTTATCCTTAGAGGCAATCCAGTGCAGGATGCTAGCATAGTCTTATGCCTTATATCTTAAGGAACAGTGGCTGCAATTCCAAATTAAGACTTTAGCATAGAGAGGCCCTATGCCCTTCCAAGAATATAAACAATTCATTGATATTTGTGATCAAAGAACATTGGAAGATAGAGCAAAAATGTCCGAGTTTTACCTACATAGCTTGGCCTTGATAGATTTAAATGTATGGGACGTAAATTCAAAACTAGGGGACTTGTAATTAATGGACTTACCATCATGGATGAATTGTGAGGAGGAAAGAGCTGTAGAGATAAAGAAGGTAATGGCAAGAGAAGAGACATAACCCCTCATGATAAGAGATGAGGAATCTAACCCAATGGTTGTCATCAACACCCACAACCTAATTGCAAATGATCTTAAACTTGCACCTAGGTACCTTGCTGCCCAAGAGCTAGCAGTCACACACTTTGAAGACATGTTCAAGCTGTTAGGAGATGAAACATGCAAGATTTCCAAAGGATATGGAAATCCTTGCCTTACTTCTTGAAAATCAGAGAATACCATTCTCCTCAGAGAATGAGAGAGGCACTAAATAGAACACCCATGTACAAGCAAGATCTACAAATACTCAAATTCAATTGGATTGGCTTGAGACTCAGTCCAACATTACTCTTAGGAATGTTGGAAGGAAGGAAAGAAGAGGAAGAAAGAAATTAGTGGGAAGAGATAGAGAGGAAGACGAGATTTTGTTCATAGGAAGAAGAAACTAAGTAGAAGCATGGGATGTCAGGGAGGTCACCAAAGCAATGAAGGGCATGGACATAGATTGAGTTGCTCAGAGGATGAGCAACACTTTCAGTTGGGGGGTGATGTTGAGCCTCATCATTGGGTAACTAAATGGACCTTAGTACACCTCCAAGCTTATTAAAATCAAATCTTCTCATAATTCCTTACATATTTTAATTATATTTTGCATAATGAGATGAGTAAAAGTAAGATGCTATGTCTAGTGGTTTAATGTGCATTGATTGCAGGTTTTGAGACAAAATCATGGTAATTTTGGCTAATTAAGGGCATAAACTTGAATGAGACAAGGAGGAGAGATTGTAGGAGATAGATCCTCCTCATTTAATGCTCACTCATTCGAATATTCCCCCATTAAATCACACTATCTTGGATTTGCAAGCAGTCGAATCATGAAGATCATGGGAAACCGAGCCAGTGACAGTTAAGAGGCAGTTCATCTTGAGATTAGGAGCCAAGCCTCCCTAGATTTAAGGAAGTCATTGGAGACTTCAGTTGTATAAATAAGGAGGCCTAGAGCCTCATTAAGATTCAATTTTTTTTTATGTAAGAGCACTAAGCATTTTCAAGTTCAAGAGTTGTGGAAGACATTGTTATGTAATTTTTCTGATATGATAATTAGAATGAACATTTCATTGATCTAGCATTGAGTTGAATTAGAGGGCTAAAGCTCTTAGGTTAGGGCCCTAACCCTAGCAGAAAAGGCTCCTCTTCTTGTACTTGTATGCTTAGTTGATTTCATAGATTAATGGTTGAATTAGTTTTAGCATTATTTCATTGCAAGTAGTTGTGAATTTGGATTAGTTTGCTTCCATTTGTGCCTTACTTTAGTGGTAGCTTAGAAAGATAAAGGAAAAACATCACACAAAAAAGGGAAGATAGAGGATTTAGCATTCTTATTCTTCACACAAAAAAGGGATCTAAGACGAGACTTATGTTAATCAATTGAGAAGATGGCCAAGGGAAAAACATCATGCCCCCAAGCATGGGACACTTCTCGCAAGCATATGTGATGGAGGGGATTGATCTGGTATGCAAAGGTGGGAAGGATGCCCCCTACCAAGAGGATTTTTTGGAGCTCCATTGTGTTCCGAGTGCTCAAAAAAGGGATTCAAGAATCTTGGCTCAACTTGGCAAGAGATCCTCCAAAGGATGATAAAGAGATGTATGGGCCTATGTGCCCCCCAGTATGTTATGGGTGTATTGGATGTATTTAGAGTGGTGGACTCCAAATACTTATATGTTTTATGTGATAAATAATATGATAATGCATTTTTATATGATGATGATGATTCACCATGTGTTGTGTCTATGGTTTTCTTCTGTGGTATACATGTGATAAATGCCAATCTAGCAATGGTGTCTACATAGTTATTTTGGGCTCTAGGAACATGACTGAAAGTAATGGTTTCAAATTTACGTACCAACATATTAACTCTTAGATATTTTCTAAATAGGACTTGGTTATGCACATGATACACACCATTCAATTGCATGAAAAATAGCAAGGAATCTAAATGAACATGAAGATGAAGGATGTGATGAGAGAGGGCATCGACTAAAAAACCTATCACTGCATCATATTCGACCTGGTTATTGGTGGAAGATCCAATGTACAGATCATTCGAAAGGACTAACGTATGCAAGGGGGTAAAAATTTTCCAGGTTACTAAGGCTAGATTCCTAGAGAAGCGACTTGCATCGCCAGCATGACCGAAATATGGTGTGGATGATGGATCCATCTGAAAGGTGAAAAAGGCAATGGATGAGATGATGCAACCTACCTAGTTGCATGATAGAAATGAAAATCAAAGGGATATGCTATGAACAAGATTTCTTGTGGTAGAGTTCATTGGGAGAATTAGGAAGGAAATGGCCTTCAGAATCCTCTAATTAATATGCCGCCTTGCCTAAGTGCAAGGGTAATCAGTGGTAGACATGGCTTCCAAGATGTCCCCACCAAGATGGAATATGGGTGGATGGGAGGAAGGATGAATACATGATGCAGTGATGGTACTTTGTGCATCAACCTGAGAAAGAAGGTTCACATACACATCATCTAGAATGGTGGAAAATGAGCTGATAGATGGAGGATATACGGATGTTGAGACCTCGGATTCTGTCAAAAGGCATTCGATAGAAGCGCGCACATAAACCTCATAAAGGTTTTCCTGGGAGGAACTCAACGATGACGACAAGTAAAGGACATGGCTTTTGGTTTCTGTCATTTGGACATCAGGGGGAAGGATCATGATGGTGGGACTAGAGTCCCCCTATTCTAGTTTACTAGTGGTACCAGAATCCATAGGTAGAGGAGTATGTGTTCCACCATGAGTGGTCTCATGCTCATGAAGCGCCTCAAGAAAATCGTGAAATTTGTCAAGACGAGGGAAAAAATGGGAATAGTGACCATGATGATCGCACAAGGAACAAGTGTGAATTGTGCGTAATGTTATGAGTTTCTTGGGTGGACTTGATAAGTTAACATGGAATTTAGGGATATTTTACTCAGATAATGTTTCATGAACCAAAGGTTTAAGATGAGGGAGTTCAGGACAATTATTGGTGGCGTGCCCAACAAATTTACACCAAGCACATGGAGGTGACGACTTTGGGGCCTTGGGCACTGAAGGAGCTTGGGGGCCCTTGTCCTTAGGTTCTCTCCTCTTAGATTTCCCCCCCTGTCTGGATGCTTTCGTAACAGGAGTGGGTTCCTATTGAGGTTGTGATGGAACTGAAGAAGTGGTAGGGGCTGTAGGGACCAGTTGAACCGGGGTCAAATAATGATAAGGTCTTGGAAGACCAAGAGGAATTCTTGCATGGGGATCAATGTACCATACTGGGATCCCCAAAGTGATGTTAGGAAGGACCAATGAAGCCATGACAAGGACATAAAATATTCTCAAACAGGGAAATAAGAAAGGTATCTGGCCTGCGGGGTAATGTCCTGACGAAATAACTACTGGGTGGTTGAGACCTGGAGGAATAGTTCCTAGTGGAAATATAGTAGAGGCACCCACAAATAGAGGAGGTCTTGGGGGGTGGATACAGATGGCTCAGCTGGGATGGCAAAAATAGGGTGCTAAGGAGCTAGTTGTTGATCAGATGTACCAGACTGCTTGAGAGTAGCCCGTGATGCTTGTAACATGCAAAAACCCAAAGAGTTAGGCTCAAAGATATGAGGGGGAGGACCTGAGAAAGCACCCAACAATGATGAATATTTGTAGAATTCCGGTGAAACACCGGTGAGAGGAGTTGAAGACTTCTTATCTGACATTGACGAGATAATTGACTTAGGGGAGGTCATGAATGTTGTTTCGTAGTAAGTCAACTAATCGATGGTGACGATATTCCCTTCATGGGGAAAGCACGTCTTGCGGAAAATCACAGATGTGATGGCTGACATGGCATATGTGTAACTACGACCCAAGAGAATTTAATAATCTAAAGGAGCATCAATAACCTGAATGTCTACATGGACAATCTTGCCCACAAGAGTCACTGGACAATTAAGATACATTCCAAGAGGTTGGGAGGAATATCTGTACTAAGCATGCAAAGTGATGGTGGATGGGGGCAGCTCAGGTGACTTATTGTTTCTAAATGGAAATAGACATCACATAGGTGGATGCACCTTCATCGATAATGCATTAGGAGATGATGGCATTAAAGACTCGGACTGGTATCTGGAAGGCAATAGATGAAGGCAATGGGGGATGTTCTGATGTATCAACTAGGAAGACAATCAAAAGATCATCAGAAGGATCTACTACACCCAAAGCAGTTAGTAGATCTTTCTTTCAAGGTGGGCATGACTGGAGTGCTTCCAGCATCGACATGGAGGTAGGTGATTGCGCCAAGTCATCTATTATACTATAGGTATGGGCAACTCAGTTAGAAGCTATGTTACGACGAAATGGTCCTTTTGAGATCTTGGGAAGGGCCTAAATTTTAGTTTGAGGAATCTGTAATGGACCATTTGGCGTCAAAAGAGGTTCAGTAGATTCTTTGGTTTTGGACTTAGTGGCAGATGAAGTCGATGGGTTATCATATTGATGCGACCGAGTTTGCAGGTTGATATCAGAGGGATTAACCTCATCAGACTTCATCATAAGGATTTGGTAGTCACTAGGACTAGAAGGTTGGGGGGGTTAGGCTGCTTGACCTAGTTGAGGTTAAGCAACAACAAATGCTTGTTGAGTGAAATGATGTGTAAGCACTGTCAGTTGAGATGGCACAGGATTATGAGGTGATTGTTGACCTCTAGAAGCTACTTGAGCTTCCCACATTTGGCACATCTAAGTTAAGAGAGGACACTCACGTGTATAATGGTCATTCACACCACAACATGCACAAGGCTTGTTCGTATGAATAACCTTGTTATGCTTGGGCTGACTATCCTATTGTTGGTTGTTGGTGTTAGCCTGGTTCCCCTAGGGTTCACTAGGTTGATTACCTTGATTTCCCTGGTTACCCTTGTTACATTCCCCTTATTCCTTTTCTTTGAATTTTAGGGATTGGTCACACTATGCTCTGCAAACACTTAACCTTGAGGGGGTGATGGCTACTGGGACTAAGGATGCACGAAAGATTGCGGTGCTAATGCTTGAGGGGTTGGAAAACTTGTTGTGCATAAGGAGGAGAAACAGTTTGGTGGACAAGTTTAGCATTGGATGGCCCTGAAAAGATGTTTCTAGGAGGGTCATAAGTGTTGGAGGAACTGGTGCCCCCCTGTGGATAGCCATAACTTTGTTGAGTATGTGGCGAAGGATGTGAAAAGGTTCCAATTATACTGTCAGTGTTATTAAATGGCCCCAGTGCATTGGCACCTCCACAATAGGGGACGTTTGAAATGATAGTATAGACATAACCAAATTGTGCATAAATCAGGTCATATCTCAAAGCGGTTTGGAGAGCTTCTTCCTCTTTCTGAGAAAAATGGGATGTGACATCTTTTCCAATGGGTGATAAAAGTTTCCTAAGAAACAAATCTAGATAGACACAATCTTTGAAGGGCGGGGCACAACATGTGCTCCTCCTTCTATGCCAGTCTTGAACATGGTTGGAAAGGCGTGTGGTAGAGGATTGAAAGAATGAGGTCAATAGCTCTATGCCAGTGTCATATCAGAGAGGTAGCTGTAAATATGAAAGGAACTCTTTAGCAAGCATTGCTAAAATGAAATGAGATGTGGTGGGCTGGTCTACATAGCATTTTGTAACATCTCTAGTGAGTGTGTGTTGGAACAACTAAAGACAAATGGATTCATTGGTAATGGAGTTGGATGAACACCACATGTGGAGGAGTGGACATGATTGGTAGGGTCCTCTCTAGAATTACCCTCAAACTTTGGGATGTCAGAGTGAATCTTGGTTGGCATAGTAGGCCAACCAACATCATGGTGTATAGGGTCATTTATCAACTGGCTAAAATATAGGAGACTGAACCCAGCCATAAAAGGGAGCATGGGGGTTGCCGGAATGGTTCCTCAGACTATTCTGCTAGATGTGAGCACAGGGGTAGAACTGGAGCCAACACCAGGTTGGTTTCCTACACCAGTTATGGGTCTAGACATGGTGATGATATGTGGTGAAGGAGACTCAGAATCAGATGAGGAATCAGATGAACCATGAGAAGAGGTGGTATGGGGACTCGGGGGACTATGAAATTGAAACCTGTGGGGAGGAGTAATATGCCCAAGTAGAAATTGGGGGTGAAGGCCTAAGAATCTCTGCAACAAATGACTTGGTGGTGCAATGGTGGTAAGACATGCATGACACGGATATGGTGAAGGGAGATCAACAATATTCCTTTGTCTCTGTGAGGGTAGATAAATTTATCATATTAAGTCTTGGCTTGGTGGTGTAAACCAAGCGCCCTTCACTTAAGGTGTGCTTGTGTGTGCAAGTGTGTTTATTGATTAAGCCAAGATCATGTTTGAAAAAATAAAAAAGGTTTCTGAAAATAAACTGAAATTAACAATAGAAAATGAAGAGAAAGACAATTAACTAAACCCCACCCAAACTAGGTTTGCAAACACTGTGCTATTTGGTAGCGAAATCGACTGAAAAACACTCTAAAAATGTCAAGAGATCTAATTGACAATGTGACTAGGATCAAATGACACTAGGTGGCTAGAAAGTGGTGCAGCTACAACAAAAAACGAGAGAGGAAGGTCGTTGTAAAAAGATAGGGAGATGGGTGAAAAACCTAGGGAAACAAATGGGAACCTACGACTAATGACCAAATAAGGTTAAATATGAAACTTTGAATGGAAGCAACCTATGTTTGGAGATCTGAAACAAAAGGGTGAAGATATGGAAAATATGGCTAAAAGTGCTACAGGAACTAAGACTACTTACTCAACTAAAATCCTCATATAAAGGTGAAAGAGTACTAGAAGCCCAAAGGGGCTAAATTCCACTTTGACGAGTAAATTAGAGTAAATCAAGGCCTAAGTGGGATGAGATAGAGGTCAAACAACCCAACAGACAGCTCTCGGCAAAACCCAGAAACGGATCTGATAAAAACTTGGAAACCCTAAAAATCGCATGTACTGACCTGTTTTTAGGGGGGATCGCATTATTTGGGTTGAAAGGTGCACTCTGGACTCCAGATCACACTTTTTGGGCTAAAAAGTGTGATTTCTGCTTCTTTATTCCCAATCAGAAAATCTTGGAATTTTTTTTTGTCTTTGTTGCGGCTGGTTCCTATGGCATGCGAAAAGACCAGAAAACTTGCAGAAGTCAGAAATTTAATAGATCTAGGGTTTAAAAGCTAGTAAACAACATTAAGAGATTGAAAAAAGAAGAAACCCTAAGCTGAAAACTAAAGGTCACCCAAGTTTCTGGATCTGAAGTAGAAAACCAATGGAGTCGTCAATTTTGTTGTAGTGTTTTCTTCTCAAAGATATTCGAAAATAATCCACTTAAGATTGTGGATGACAAACAATATAAATGGCTGCTAAACACTGTATATTTGCAACAACTGATAGAAACAAAACCTGCCAAAGTCTTGATCTATGCCATAATCGTAGCTAAACAACAAAAAGAAACAGTAATAACTACAATCATCCAATGGAAACCAGATATACAAAGAATAGATTTTATTATAACACATGTGAAGGGAAAAAATAAATGTTACAAAGCCTCCTCTATGGGATGGGTTCTTGGCTATCCTCAAATGTCTTTAGCTTGTGTAGAGTCTCTCTCTTCTATCATGTGTAAACCCAACAAGAAAAATGGTGTGTGACAATGAAAATACTCAGAGTTACAATAATGAGTGCAACAATGAAAATAATTAAAAGTGAATAATGAATGGAAAACCCTTCTATTTATAACAAAATATTGAGTTATCCTCGAATAATGAAAATTGATAAAATATTATTAACCCTATTCTAGAAATAACCACTAGGAATATTTTATTATATTTGGTTAGGAGGAAAAAAGTATTTAAACTTTTATTTAGAAATAAAAAATAAATAAATGATTTATTTAATCAACTCAAGAAATATGGTTAAGGAATAATAAACAAATAATGATTTATTTAATTATTCTTGAGGTATTTAGTCATATATGACAAGGAATATTAATTAATTGATGTTAATTAATTATTCCTAAAGAAAATAAATAAATAAATAGTGATTTATTTAATTATTCTTCATGGTTTTAATTATAAATTTCTTAAAAAATGTCGTTTATTAAGTAACTTATCACAATGAAATTAATTTTACTATGGTAAAATTGGCCTTACATGGTGTACTTCGATCCGTCTAGTAAATTAGGCAAGATGATCAATTTTTTGATGATAACATCTTGTGTTCACTTCCCTCTATGGTGGTATCCATTTAGGTTCCTAGAACACACCAATGTACATGTGTATCAACTATTCTAGTTGGTTTTCCCTCCTTAATGTACCCCTCAAGTGATTAATTAACTCTTGTGGGCTCTTCTATAGACTAGTTTTCTCTTAAAAATAATAAAACATACTTTTTGCTAGAACTAATCAATTTTTTGGCCTGGTTGGAACTTACTAGTGAGATATTTGATTTTCCCTTGTGCATGTTGATGATGAAAGGCTTTCAATCCTTGATGAGCTATCAAGATCACATCCCTCATATACGTATATGGACTCCTAAATACAACTCCACATATATCAAGTGGGACTACATCCAAATCTACTTCATCAATAAAATAAACATTGATAGCAAATTTGATTTTGCACTATTTGTGATTTATATTGGATCATTATATTATTTTTCATCAATACTAATGCTTTAAGAGTTGAAAAAATGGAGGAATCAACTCACAATACCTGTTTTACTAGTATATCCTAGTTTGAAGAATTGGGGTTTGAAACCTTCTAGAAGTAGTTTGAGATATCAAATAACATTTTTGGGGGTAATTTTTTTATTATTAAGTGTAGCACCAACTGATGCTATTCTATACACATATACCTTTTCAATGACATAAGACTCACCTCAATCAAATTCTTTATGCAAAATTTATCCAACGTCGAAGTTGACCTTCCTATTTTAACCACCTTGATCCGAGAGGATACCATGTCATCCCCCATTACTCATGGAAAAGTGGCTAGATAGGTTATCATGATGAGTACGACTCTAAAAATTATATTGTAACTATAGTTAACATTTAATGGAGTCAAACTTAAACACTAGTAGGCTATTGGGCTATGTTATAACAAGGCAACTAGGAGGAAAAGGGGTTCCATTATATTCGAGTGCACTTTGTTCCATAGATTAGTAAAGTATCCAAGAGTAGATAGGGAGAGATGAAAAAGAGAGGGTTTGTGCATTGTAGCATCACATGGGACACATGTAACACTTATTTGTACTTTCATCCATTTCCATTTAGAGAAAAAGAGCAAAGCAACCTCATCTTCTAGTTGGGTTATAGAAAATTTACCGCAAGAGCAATAATGATTTATTGATAGAAAACTTAACTTAACCAACACAACTCAAACATTTAACATAATGCACAATATTTACCCTAGGAAAATTCCCACTCCAGTGAAAAACCATCCTAATATAATTCCATTAGTCCTTGGCCAAAGCCATGTTCAAGCCAATCAAGTGAGCCTTCACCGCTCACATCCATGGCATAATTACAATGAAGTCTTCCCATCATTTTAAAGGATCCATTACATGCAATCCCTGGGAAAATTACCATTTGAAACCATAAAACCATGGCCCCAAAACCACTACTATTGACTCGATCAACTTGGACTCTCTCCCCGAGTCAAGTTTACCTTATATGGGTTTTCTCACAGAAGGGTTTCCCAGGTTATATCTTGTCTTGATTTGTGGTTTGTGAATTTGATTTCATTATGTTATATTTTATACCTATTTTATAGTACAATTATAATGAAGTCTTCCCAACCTTTTAAAGGCTCCATTACATGCAATCCATAAGCAAATTACCATTTGCAACAAAAAAACTATGGGTCCAAAACCACTACTGTTGACCCAATCGACTTGGACTCTCTCCCTAAGATAAGTTTACCTTACATGGGTTTTCTTAAAAAAGGGTTTCACAAGTTATATCTTGTGTTAATTTGTGATTTGTGAGTTTTATTTCATCATTTCCTATTTTATACATAATTTATATATTTCATTCATAATAATAACACAATATTTAATTAATCTAGAAATCTAAGGAGAAAATAACCCTCATAGTGTAAATTTCATATTTTTAAGTATAATTTTATTAGATTTGTTGTGACGAACTATCCAATGGAATATCCAAGATAATTTACGGATCATATTAGTATTAGTGTATTAGTATTAGTATCTTTGGCTATATTTTGGGGAGTTACAAGGGATCAAAATTGGTTAAACTAAAAGTCATAAAACCCTAATTATTGTTGACGAATCTATGAATAACCCTCAAGATCCCACTAAGGAGAGGTTTTCCCAACTAGAAGCACAAGTCACATATATAAACCATAATGTGAGCCTCCTTGTGGTGGCCTTGACAAATAAGATTGGGCTATTTGAAGAAGAAGGAGGTTTTAATGTGTAGGCCATCTAGGAGGGGAAATCAGGAGACCAGGAAGAACCAGAGAAGTAACCTATGAAAGAACGCAAAAATGATCATCCCAATTTTGGGTTCCACGAATCATTCACATTAACTATTCAAAATGGAAGTGAGGTTTTACATCAAGTTGTATCAAGGTGACATTGACACTCTAAAGCTAAATCATTAGTTGCAACAATTATAAGTTTATGTTAGTATTCATCATAGAAAGGAAGAAAAAACGATTTCATTTTCTTAGCTGAAATTAAGGGGTTGTTCCTTGACTTGGTGGGAAATCCACCCAAAGAAATTGGTTTTAGAGGGAGATCCTCTAATGACTAATTAAGAGAATTTAAAAAAAAATCATAAACTCATATTTTACCCTATCAAATATGTATAGGTCCAATGGATTTGGTGGCATTACTTCATGTATAAGTAGGGGAAAAGTGTAGTAGTACACTACAAAATTTAGAAACTTGGCCATAATGTTGGGTATCTTCCCAAAGAACTCATACATGTGTTGGGTGTCTGTCATATTATTTGCATGACTTATATGCACCATGAACAAGAGGTGGTTCAATGGGGGGGCTTGGAAGTCCCCCCTGATTGGGGAGTATGCAAGGGGGGTGTTAGCCTCCCCTGCGTAGGGTATAGGGTAGCGACCCAAAAGAAAATGTTTAGGCAATTTTGCGCATGGCTTCTTAGAAGGTTTTATGCATGATGGTTTTTCCCATGATTTTGTAGATTTGGTCAAATGAACTATAGTTATCTTCTAATATAGGGTTAATGGATTGGGGGCTTATGAATGTGTCAACATGTATATAGTGTATTGTAACATTTTTCAAAAGGAATATAATAAAAAAATAATTTGGTTTTCTCGCTTTTGGGTCCTAAGAGAAAAATCTATGTATATTTTATGTTCTCACCATTATATATTTTTAGTTTGTTTTTTAAGAATTCATTTGCAGGTATTGTTTGTACAGGGTTAAAACCTACATTTAGTATGAGAGTAGTTTTAGCTTCAAGGATACACCTTTGCAACTAAGGGATTTTGTTCATGCCTATGGTAGACCCTGTTTTAGAGGGAGATATTTTAGATCGATTCATGTGGTGAAAGGAATTTGTAAATAGTGGAAAGAAAGAAATCAAGAAATTCAATAGTCAGAGTTTTGAATTGTGTAAGCTCAATATGGAGGATTTGTTGGTCAATAAATATCAGTGGGTCATTGTTGATCTAGGTACTAAACGAATAATAGTGTCAACAAAATACTAGACTAAGTTGGATCGAAAGGAAAAGAGCACAAATAGTTGTGTGTCTTAGATTTAGTATTGTTGAATGTTTTAGGAGAATCTACAATTGAATATTTGTGGGACAAGTTAGGGACTTTGTATCAGTCTAAGTCCTTGGTAAATAAATTTTTCCCGTGGAAGAACTATATAAGCTGAGGATGGGGGATGGAGACACATTGATAGAGCATCTAAATGCCTTTAATATTGTGGTACATTAGTTATTATCTATTTATATTATGATTTGATATGAGGACAAGACCATTAGTTTGTTATGTTCTCTACCAAACTCATGGGATAGTCTAGTTGTTTCTATACATAGTAATGAAACTACCTTCAAATTTAATGAATAGTTTGATCCTTGTTGTTGGAGGAGATGAGATGGAAAAATATGGATGGAATGCAGATTCCTTGTCTGTAAGATGATGTTCCCATATCAAAAATAGAAATAAGTTCTCAAGTGGGAGATCTAAATCTAGAGGAAGATCTAAATATCAGGGAAAATTTGTAAAAGGTATGCTAGAAATGTGGAAAACAAGGGCACTACAAGAAACATTTAGGTGTAAAACTCCTAAAAAAGGAAAGGGATCCGACAATTCTCCTTCTTTTGTAGATTTGGTCAAAGGAACTCTGTTTATGTTCTAATCCAAGGTTAATGTATTGGGGGTTTATGAATGTAACATGTATATAATGTATTGTAACATTAAAATGAAAATAATGAATAATAAATCCAGTTTTCCTGGCTTTGGGTTCCAGGGGAAAAATGTATGTGTATATTTTTTGATCTTTCCATTATATATTCTCTATTATTTTTAAAGAATTTATTTGTAGGTGTTATATATACAGAGTTAAAATATTCAACGTCTTACCTTTTAAAAATGATTTTGCTTTATATGCTTAGTCAGAGTTGGCAGAGGATATAGTTTTGCAGAAGAGATATAGAACTATAAGACGAGGGAAACATGACCTTTAGCAAATTGTCTTGAAAGGAGAACTTCTAGAAAAATCTAAATGGTACACTCAAGAGAAGGTGGAGGAAAATTTTCCTCCCCTCATTTTGTATAAGGTTGTGGGGACCAAAATCCTTCGAAAATGGGGTGGTGTGATCTAGATTAGATCAATATATTATTTTTCATCCATATTTATACTTTCATAGTGGAAAAAGTGGAGGAATTAGCTCACATGACCATTTTAATTGGTGATCCCAGTTTGGAAAATTAAGGTTTGAAACCTTCCGGAAGTAGCTTGAGGCATAAAATGGTGTTTTCTAGGGGTAGAATTTTCCATTTAATTTCAAACCCCTATCATTATTCTACACATAAATACCTTTCCAACAACACAAGAATCACCTCAATTGGAGTCTATATGCAAAACTTACGCCACTTAAACATTGATCTTCCTATTTTGACCACCCTGATTTGAGAGGATCCACATCAACCCCCATTATTCATGGAAAGCAGGCTAGCCATGTGATCATGATGAATAAGACTGTAGGAAAAATTATATTGTGACTCTGGTTAAGAGTTGAAGGAATCCAAATTAACCACTTGCAGGCTGTTGGGATGTCTTATAATTGGGCCACAAGGAGGAAAAAAGGTTTCATTATACATGAGTGCATTTTGTTCCATAGATGAGTAGAGTAACCAATATTAGATAGGTAGAGAGAAAATAGAGAGGATTTATGCACTATAGAAACTCATGGGCCACGTGCCTTATTTATACTTGCATCCATTTTTATTTAGAGAAAGGAAGTAGAGAAACCTCACTGTCCAGCTGAGCTTTCTCTCGAAAGGGTTTTCCAGGTTATATCTTGTGTTAATTTATGGTTTTTGAATTTATTTATCTATTTTCAATTTTATACATAGTTTATCTATTGCATGTCTAAGGATAACACAATAATTAATGAATCCAAAAATATAAGGCAAAATTGACCCTCATAGTGTAGATTTCAAAATTTTAAGCATAAATTTATTAGGTCAGTTGTGATGATTTGTCTAGTGGAATATCCATGGTAGTTTATGGAATAGTTTAGTAGCATTTATGTGTACCTCCTTTTTGACCCATACCAATGGAAATGGGATAGGATGGTGATAAGATTCTAGTCCTAGGTTCTTGACCAAATCTACTGTTATGAGATTCATGTATGATCCTGAGTCAAATAAAGCATAACTTTTCATTATTTTGACATATATCTTTATATCGAAGAGTCTGGTCATTTCCTTCTCTTCTAGTTGTTGAAGGATACTCATATTCACCCCCTTCTGCACTTATTTACTGCAAATATTCTCATTCATATTTGAGCTTCTTTCCACCTATTTTCTCGAATAAGTGGCCATGAGATACTTCCTAACATCTTTCTTTATATTCCTTGGGTTGAGCTTTGGATGCAACTTCCAAAAATCCTCCTCTATATGACCATCATCATAAAATTTTCACTGGTGTGTTGTGATTATTGTATTTCTTTTCTCCCCCGCCATTCCACTTCTTCTCCCCCTCATTGGAGCTTTCCTGGTACTCCTTCTTCTTTTCCCCACATGATTTCCCTTTCTTCTAGCCCATGTTCTGTAAGTATTGTGACCATACACAAGACACATCCATTGTTTTGGGTTTGTATATCACTTTCTTCTGCATATGGCTATGTATATCTCTAAAATATTTTAGTATTTTGTATGATTATTTTGGCAAGATACCCATCATTATGGCCATCTTTCCAAATTTTATGGTGTACTCTTATACACTCTTCCCCTGTCTCTACCTAAAGTAATTCCATTGGGGGTCATTGGTCTACATCCCTAATAGGGTAAAACTATGACTTCATGATAGTTCTTAAATTCTCTCACTTAGTCACTGGAGGATCACCCTCCAACCTCAAGGATTTTGCGCGGATTTTTCACTAGGTCAGGGCATGAATCTCTAATTTCAAATGAGAAAATAAAAATTTATGTTCTTCCTATATACAACGAACACTAAAGTAAACTTCTAATTACTACAACCAGGGATTTAACTTCAAAATTTCAATATTGAATCAATATGGATTGATTTCAACCTTTGCTTCCATCTTATACAAGGACTGCGAATTGTTCGTGACACTAAAACTAGGTCGATCCTTTTTAGGTGCTTTCTTCGACTCCCTCCCTAGTTCTTATCGATACCCTGATATCCCCTTGAATCTGACCTTTATGTTAGAAACTACATCCTCTCATAATTATCCAAGCTTATTGGTCAAGGCCACCATGAGGAGGCTCACATTATAGTTTAAATAGTTGACTTGTGCTTCCAACCGCTCAAACCTCTCCTTTGCGAGATCTTGATGGTTTTTAATAGATTAATTATCCATGGATGGGGTTTACAAAATTCATCTTTGGATCCCCCCCAAATTCCCACAAAATAGCCAAAGGCACCTGCTTTGATACCAATATGATCCATAAATTATTTTAGATATTCCAATGGATACTTCATCACAACAAATCTACTAAAACATATTAGGAAATATGAAATCTACACTATGAGGGTTGATTTATCCTTACATTTTTGGATTTGTTAATTATTATTTACTACATATGCATGTAAATTATAATTACACAAAAAAAAAAAAATCAAACAACCACTCACAAACTAAAATAACACAAGAATGAACTAGGAAACCCTTTTGAGAGAAAAAATAGATGGAAGGTGAGGCTACTCCCCTCTCTCTTTCTCTAATTGGAAAAAGAGGCAAGTAAAAAGGAGTGAGACATGTATTCCATGGGAAGAATGGCACTAAATTTTGTAAATGTCTTATAATCATCCCTTGTATAAAAAAGACTAGGTCTTATAAATGTTATACAATCACCATTGTTTATAGTAACAATTGTAAATATGGTTATTTGATGATATCCCATAAGATTGCAAACCTTTTGTCTGATGTCATTATTTGAACTATAATACATCCATTATTTATAGGTTTCTTCCTCGTTCCTTATAGATTTATTTGTCTATCCTTAGATAAACATAGTTTCATATGTATGTAGTTCTTTTAGTCATCTTATTTGTATTCCTAAAACTATATCTTATAAGGAAAGAAAAACTAGATACATTTTTCATTGGAAAGTGAAATAGTTTGTAACGTTAATGGTTTGTAGATTTTTGTGTTGTGGTTTTTGAGATTTTGAATTTGGATATTCCACAGTTTTCATTTTCATGTTGTCTAGTTTGGAGTCTAGACCAAGACTCATCTTCAGGATTGATTTACAAAGAAGAGAAATAGGATCTATAAATATGATTAGATGTGTTGTCAAGTTGGGGAGCCAACGAGCTCAAGATAAATAATTACTTATTATTTAAACAAATTTTTATTTCAATTCTTTATCATTATCTTGTTATTTAATTAATAAATTATTTATTTATAAACCTCTCTACAATACTTAATTTGTTTTAATATCGATTTTAATGAAATATTGCGTTAATTGTTGTTAATATATTTTTTAATATGGGTTATATCATACTTAATAATATAACTCATGATATTATTAATTACCTTTATGTTTTCAACTAATTGTAATAAGTTTTGATTCTTTGATAAATTGCATTTTTAATTTTAATTTAACTTTAATTAATTTCAATTGTTTTGTTTATAGGAAAGTGTTAATATATTAGTTTACTAATATTTGATTTTTTATTTATTTAAGCCTATGTTATAGCTTATTGCTAAGGTATTCTAAATTGAACCTTATTATATTTAAATATCAAGTCAAAATTATTGTAATAAGTATTGATTTTTTTTAAAATTTGTATTTTTAATTTAATTTTATTTAAATTAAATTACAATTCAATAGGTTTGTTTATACGAGAGAAGTGTTAATATATTATTTACTTTATTTTTATTTTTGATTTATTTAAGCCTATGTTATTAGCTTATTGCTAATGTATTCTAAATTGAATCTTAATTTTGCTTAATATTAAGTCATATTACTAGATTATATAAATAGTATTTCTCCATAATGCTTAATATTATTTTTAGGGTTAGGAGAGGGGTGGAGCCGGTTTAACCTAGGATAGGGTCAAAAAAGGAACAGTGGTGTCTCCTTTGTTGGCCTTTAGAATGACAATGTCATTATTATTCCTCAGAATTTTTAGGGCTTTAAATTGCTCATGGTTTAAATTTCTTTTAGGAGGTCGGACCCTCCTTATGATGGCAATGCACTTTTTTCTAACAAGCTCTTTATCTTCATCATTGAGAGATTTGATTCCAACTTCAATACTGCAAATGGTTCCATAGCATGACTTATATTATTAAGTATGATATAACCCATATTAAAAAATATATTAAAAAATATATTAACAATAATTAATGCAATATTCCATTAAAATTCATTATTAAAACAAATTAAGTTATATAGAGAGATTTATAAATAAATAATTTATTAATAAATAACAAGATAATTAATAAAGAGTTGAAATAAAAATTTGTTTAAATAATAAGTAATCATTTATCTTGAGTTGGTCGGCTCCCCAACTTGACAACACACCTAATCATATTTATAGCTCCCGTTTCTCCTTTGTAAACCAGTCATGAAGATGAGTCTTGTTCTAGAGTCGAAACGTAGACAACATGAAAATGAAGTTTGTAACCTTTTGTTAAATTCAAAGAGAAATCACTCATGCTTGACTTGCTAGGGCTAAAGTTAGCCAATGTGAAGAATAAATGTTTATGAGAAATAATATCAAGGGACTTAGACAAAACATATACTTTGAATTCATAAGGTGTAGTGTCCTTGAGACAATCTCAAATGATACAAGGCATAAAATCTTACTAAAAGCAAACCATGGTGTAAGGAAGGCTCCAAATTTTAGCACATGGAAAATTTCTAAAGAAAAAATGGAGGAATTTGTGATACCATAATTTTATATATTATAACCCAATCTTGTAAATTGAAGCCACAAGACATTTCCCTCTAATAGGAAACCCAAGCATTTTATTTAAACAATTTATTTCTTAAGTTAAAAATTAATATTGAAATATCTCCATGGAACATTCAAAAGTACAATCCCCAAAAATTATCATACTAATGGTAGTACTGAGCCTCCTCTCCAATCACCTCTCAAATTTTAAGAACCATGATACTATATATGTTGTGAAAATTGAGAGTTTAATGGATTTAATGACTATCTAAGTGATTATCCTTGCAACTTCAAGAATTATAGTGATCTTCATCCTGAGCGAAGGCTACAAATACAACTTCAAAATTAAGATGATGTTGTGTATGAAGATCTATAACCACTACAAGTAATAAGGGAAGTTGTGAAGCAGCAAGTCGTTGCCAATGAGTGAAGAAAAGGTAAGGTCTGGAAGCCAAAGACCATGAAGCCAATTTGATAGGAGAATGACCAAATTCAACTAAAGTCTAAATAAGTCAAAACCACGTCCAAATATTCATAGCTTCCTTCATACAATCAATAGAATCTAATTATAATAATTGAACTCAACTCACTTACAAAAATACATGTATACCTTTAGAGTATGTTGACTGGCAATAACAATGACTAAATATGTCATGTGCGTTTATGTTCAAGTACATTATTTAGTAACAATGTACTAGATAACTAATCTATCAAACTAATAACCAGTTAGATTGATCTTCACATCTACACCACGATCACCCATATTAGTAAGAGATATAAGGAAATGCTTGTTGTGGGCAGTATTAATATTACATTGAAAGCACAAATTCTACCATTGTAAAATATGCACCAAAACCATAAAAAAGCTAACAGAAAATGTGTGAGAGTTTACAAAAAGAATTGAAACTCTTTAACATTTGTAGTAAACCACTACCATATTTAGCCCACTTAGAAGCGAAAAAAATCACGGCCAACATAATCAATGCCTTGGATATTGGTTATGGTGTTGTACTTTTTCCAAACACCATAGAATATGAGAATAATAGAATGAGGGAAAGCTTCATTGTAGGGATTTTCATAGCCAACACATCGATTTCTCAACATTCCTCGACCTATTTGCAAGTAATTACAAATCATAGAATGTCTCAAAATATCTACCAGTGTAGGTTATTGGTGTCTATGTACTAGTATGATTAATGATATTCCACTTTGATTTCAATAAAGTTTGTATATTAAAAGTACATTCGATTTCATAATAAACAAAGCATAATTACCTTTTATGTGGATATTCACTTTCAACCATTTGCAATTTTGAAACAAGGTCGTCACTCCCAAAATTCCCAATGTTAAAGAAAGGAATAATATAATAGACAAGTAGCAAAAAAGGAGCAAAAGAGGAGGCACCTTGCTGAGAAAAACGAGACAAGCGACAATATACAAGAATCATGTGTAAACTGTCCAAGGAAATGAGCTTATATTCAAGGGGAATTTGATGAGAAAGAGCATGTAAAATGAAATTGTGTGCTTGAAAACTATCTAACAGTGTTCGAACAAGATTATCCATCTATGTTGCTGATTTTGTCTTGACTTCCACTCATTCACATATGGAATTTTGCTAAGAAAGCAAGTGGATATTTAGAAATTTATTGTCCCCAAGTTAAATCATACCTTAATTTATGTACTATGTTAAAGTGTAGAAAATGTTACTTGTCTGTGCACTTCATATGAACTTTTTTTCTTGAAAATACAATCATGACTTCCAATAAAAGTTCTTGAGAATAAAATCATTATACACAAATTGGCATATTTTTAGTATATAGTGAAATTTTAGGGTTTCATTACTCAGAGTGTTAATTTCATACATGTCTTTGTTGATTTTGATTGAATCTTGTGAATCTATTCACTAGAATTGTGGCATGAAATTTAGTGTAACTTGAGGTTTGTTTTCTATCACCTATATAGCGTTTGATGTCAAAGATTACTCTTTTTAAGGAAAAATAGTTTTAGGTGTTTTAGGCACCTAATGGAATTTGGTAACTTTTAAAGGGGAGAAACAATATCTAACTATCGCAACTAAAAAGGTGATGTTCACAGTTTTCAACTATGAGAAATATTTTGACAATTCTTTTCAACAAAACCATTCAAATTCATCTCGAGCACTATGATACGATATTAATAATAATAAACACACAAATTTAAACAAATTTATTTTTACCTAATGGTTGGCATGCCACAAAACTTGTTATTTATTCCCACTCAGTTCTAAAACACTTTGATTTTTAATTGAAATCCAAGAAGGCAAAAAATGGTAGGGGAACTTCTATCAATAAAGCCATATGACATTTGGTGACTACACCCACCTCAAAATTTGCTCCAACGGGGCACCTTCAAAATTTAGAAGTTTGAACTTCTTGACACTAATACCAATATAACATGTATTATGCAGTATATTACAAAGCTTCATCCATAGCTCCAAAACACCTCATAACCCCACCTTTTGTACCCCAACATCTCTGAATTTCCATCATCACTTTCCATACTATTATTATTAACCATCCTAATTATGCATACATTGGTTACTACCTATCCATGTTTTAAAAAATGACCAACAATAAGACAATTTACACAAATTTTTGTGGAATTATTTAGAAAGGTTTGAATGACATGAGAACTAACATGTAGTTGTTGCAACAAATCATCATTTTTCTCTATCTTGGGGAAAATAAGAAGTGGAATTTTTGGGTACTGAGCAATTTCTCTTCCCATATCTTTCAAGTGATCATGCATATGCATCTCATTACAATTAACCACCTCCACCAAACATTTACAAGGGAAAAAAACACATTGAATTAGTCCTAAAAATGACTTAGCAAACCTAATGTGGAGATTCTTCTCCGTGACTTGTCTTATTAAAAATTCAGGAAGCATGCAGTCTAAACCTAGGGTATATAAAGCAAGTGAAACATGCAAATTTCTTGGCGAAAATCAAGTTTTCTTGACTTTGGTTCCAACATAGTTTTGGTTACATTAGCTAGTTACAGAACAAAGTTGTAAAGAGTTGCCATGTTTCTCTAGAATAATGTTCAGAAAAAAACTATGAAAAATTCTTAACCAAAATCGAGCCTAGTCGATTTTGATTCTAATAGAGTTTTAATTCCAATGTTAGCTATTTAAAAAAACAAAGTTGTAAAGACTCATGTTTCTTTGGAATAATGTTCAGAAAAAATTATCAAAATAGAGTCCTAGTGTTATAACCCTATTTGCCACTCCATTATAGTGAGAGAAGCCCAATATCAACTTATCTCAGTTGTTTGGCTTAAATGCATCCCCTTTCACCTTTTATTTTACTTATGTGAGATTTATCCCATCATATAAGGGTGAAATTACATAATTGAGAAACTTCTCATAATTATTTTGCCAAAATATTATAATTATGAGATAATATTTATTTCATAATTGATATAATTGAGAAAAATCTCATAATTGTGAAAAAGGTTTCTAGAATTTTCCATTCACAATGAGATCAACTTGACCCACTTGTGTATGAGTTAGCTAAGGGTCCATTATTGTGGAAGTTTCCTAACTTCTCAAGCCTCTAGGTGTCTAGAAACATTCTTGTGGAGGATGGAATGAGCCTTTATAATCTCACCAAGAGGAAAAGGAGAGAGGATCCAAACTATAGCGTGAGAGCTCTATTGCCTTGGGAGAGGAGGCCATACCACAAGTTGGAGGAGAGGATATTACTTGTTGAAGGTATACATTTGATATACTTTCATTTATATGGTTAATAAAACCTATGTTCCCTTCCTTACATGAATTTTTGTTCAGTATGTTATATGATCGTATCTATTTCTTTTGATATAACGATCTTTCGAGGAAGATCAACTATTGTCCTTGTTTAGTTGTGTTTGTGTGCAGGGATAGAGATCTGGTGTAGACGTGTTGGATTGCTCGAGGGGAGTGCAAGATCTACATCGAACTCAAAACCCATCCTCGACATGTGAGGATTCCAAGTGTGATCTCTTATCTTTATAACATAGACCCGACTGCTTGTTGCATGCATGACCATTTGGACTGGGGGACAATATTAGATTGTACTAGACATTATATTTTGTTGTCTGATGATCTCAATCGGGCATGAGATCACAGAGCAATAACTCCTTGCATAATTAAATGTAATAGAATTGGTGCTTTCAATCAGTCAGGAGCCAATGATGTAAACCCATTGTCGATCATGAGGAAGCCTACCACTAAGGTTTGCAAGCTTTAAGGTACTACAAGTTCCTAGATCAATCAGGAACCCTTTCACCTTTTATTTTACTTATGTGAGATTTATCCCATCATAAAAGGGTGAAATTACATAATTGAGAAATTTATCATAGTTATTTTGCCAAAATATTATAATTATGAGATAATATTATTTCATAATTGAGAAAATTGAGAAAAATATCATAATTGTGAAAAAGGTTTATAGAGTTTTCCATTCCCAGTGAGATCAACTTGACCCACTTTTTTATGGGTTGGCTAAAGTTTCATTATTCTGGAAGTTTCCTAACTTCTCAAGTCCCTAGGTGTTTATAAACATTATCTTGGAGGATGGAATGAGCCTTTATAATCTCACCAAGAGGAAAAAGAGAGAGGATCCAAACAACTGAGGTAAGTTGATATTGGGTTTCTCTCACTATAATGAAGTGGCAAATAGGGTTATAACACCTAGAAAGATACCTATGAACATAAGCCTAGGAGCAAGCACAAAGAACAATCATGGAATGATGGGTTGATCTCATGAGTAAGTAAGGCGATGTCTCAAAGAAATAATTGGGGGCATAATTGTGAGCTAAAGAAAGTAAGAGTGAGTATGGATCACATGATATGGATATCTTAACACCGAAGGTTAAGGTGCTAAGATATCATTGGAACTAGAATGCTACTTAGCAGTCGACTGAAAACATTGGCATTTAATGAAGATGAAAACTAGAGGCTTGCATTGAGAGAAGGAAATGAGCCATGGATAACCCAAATAAAAAGCATATCATTCAATGGATCTGAAAGGTCGTGGATTAGTTAGACTTCCCAATCAAGAACACAGTTCATATGAGAAAACACCTTACCCATTACAGAGGTGTTTCACTATATACTTGGTCAATTGGAGCAAAAATTAAATCATATAACATTTTGAATCAATGAATTAAGAACCTTAAAATTGTATAAAGCGATATACTGAAAAATAAACATATATAGAAATAATGAGTAGTGCGTGAGTTTCATGTAAGGGATACTTCAAATACATTTTCTAGGCCGATCTAAGTTTCTAACGTATATAATATATATTTTTTGAAATGTGTGTGCATTATTGATGTCAGGAGCAGTTATATATATATGAATTATTATTATTATTTTTATATCTTAGAGAAACAAATGGATTATCTATATAACCATAAAATAAAGTTACTAGATAATGACATATAATAATGATAGAGAAAGTGTCAAAGTTTGTCATGTATAAATGACTTGGACTAAACTCCAACTCCATGTGGTAGGAAAAAGGAAAAAGGTTCCCCTCAAAGCTAACGAAAATCCTTAGCATGAGACACTTGTGATTCATGATCTTTCCCTCAAAGCTAATTATGAGATTTAGCATAAGGATCCCATCCTTCATAAGCTTTCCCTTGAAGCTAAGGATGAGCCTTGGCATCAAATGCTCATCCTTAGTAGCTTAGGAGAAATTTCTTTAAAACTTCAAACACATGCCACTGAACCACTCACTATCAACCCCACGTGGAAGGAGAAGTTCCAAAAGTGAACAAGTAGACTTGGAAATAGACATTGGTTGTCCATAGCTTAACCTCAGGTTGTTGAAGCTCAATCTTAGGCTATTGGTTTCAATTTTCTAAAAACTAGGGAAAGAAATTGTAACAACCCTAGTGAAAATTCTATGTAATAAAAGTAAATAAAGTTAAAAATAATAACCACAGATGATGGGACACTTATTCCATGCTGAATGTTGGGAAAACTCCTAGTGATGGGGATCACTTGGGATTGTTTATGGCTAAGGAAATTGACAAAGGAAATGACTAATACTTTGGAAAGGCAAAATGGAATTTTTGGCACATTTATTTATGAAAATAATAGAAATTAGGAGAAAAAGGAGGTGAAAGGTCACATATTGCATGTGAGGAAGAAATTGAAGGAAAATAATGGAAAATGAAGAAAATAGAGGCCTCATTCATAAAAAGGATTTTGAGGATCAATTGGTAACCTTTCGTCAGTTTAGTTTTGGAGCTCTCTCATTATTCTCTCTCTCATACTCTTGGAGACTTAGAGGTTTCTTGGAGCACTCTTGGTGGGTGTGGCATACTTGGATTCTTGGAGCAAGAAGGGAAAGGAAGAGCATGAAAGTGAAAGAAGGAACCAGGATCAACAACTGCATCAGATTTTCTTGCAGGTACCAAGTTGCATGTATGCTTTTTTCACTAGTTTTAGCATGCATGGAATATGCATGTGGATTCTTGGTCATGATCTGTCATTGGCATGGAGGATTTCCTGGATTGACAATGGATTTCCTAGCCTTGAAATTTCCTAGATAACCATGGTGATTGTGGGTTTACTTCCATTTTTTGTTTTTGTTGGTTGCCATGTTTCCTTATCTTGGGTTGAGTTATTAGTTCCTAGAAGCCCTGGTTGGAAACACGCTCTGGAAGCCCTGTAACAACTTGGGTTAAGTTACTAGTCCTAGAATCCTTGGCTAGAAAAACACTCTGGAAGCCCTTGGTTGGTTGAGTTACTAGTCCTGGAAGCCTTGGTTGGACAAACACTTTGGAAGCCTGACAATAGCTAGGGTTCAGTTACTAATCCTAGAAGCCTTGGTTGGAACAAATGCTCTGGAAGCCCTAAAAGGCTAGGATGGAGACCAATCTAATGATGGTTTTGTGATGTCTGACCATGAGGTGGATGGCCTTTAGAAGCCCTGGATGAGTTTTTATTGGTGCATTCTATGAGATCCCACATTCATTCTTGGAATATGACATGGGGGTGAATGACTGAAGAGAGGTTTGGCTCAACAATTTTATGGTTGGGTGGAATGTGGAAGTCCCGTCATGGGTTTTGATTTTGAATCATTAATAAAAGGTTATTTCTCCTTGTATTTCTATGAGCATTTTGATGGATTATACATGGTCTATATGGCTATACTTTCATGAGTATTTATATTTCTATTATGATGGTTATGTATGTGATTTATGACAATAGCTATGTATGGCTTTCATCATGTTTTTATTTGTAATTTAATGATCAATGTATCTATGACCTAATGGATGAAATGGAGGTTGATGTGTTGAGGCATCAATGGTTCTTAGCGATTCTCAGCTAAGTATGAGACCCCTATGCTCATAACTATTATTTATACTTATAGTTTACATATTCATGATATGCTTGGTGAAATGCCTGTAATGGCTAGTAGGGGTCTAGTCAAGGTATTAAACAAGTATTTTATTTAGTACTATCATTTCTATGTTATTTTACTGTTCTAAAGAGATGGTTCAATTCTAGGCAGCAACCTGGGCTATGGGCCTAAAAAATTGGCTCAAATCCCCATGATGTTGGTATGGAACTAACTAAATGAGTCTCTAGATGGTGGAAAGAAAGTATATGTGAGTGGCTCTGGGTTTTTGGACGTTGTCATGCCTATAGCATGAGAGCAGCTAAGCCTTAATTTTTCCAAAAGCTTAGTGGGATCCAAGGGAAAGCTGACTAAAATGTTGGATTGGTTCTTGAGGGTCTTGAAGCTGATGTTGAATGTCTGAATGTTGTGTTTCTGTCAGCTCCACTTCCTTGATATGACTTAGGAGGTCGAATAATATCATAGTGGCCTCTCGTCGCATGTTTACCCCAGCTGGTTGATTACTTAGGTAGATGTGGGAGGAGGGTGTTACATAGTGCTATGAAAGCATGGTTCACCCCTCGAATTGGATGGGATATGTGTTGGTCATGCATGCATGTTAGTTGCATGTGTGTCTTTCACACTTGCATTCTGTGTGCTTGTTGCATTTTCATGATGTTGTTCATGATGGTAGTGATGTCATCATGTAGAGTTGATGTGTTTTACTGTGAGACGCATCACTGTGAGCGTATGACTAGTTACATTTCAATTTATGTTTCTTACATGTATTGTTGTAGTATTCTTGGTTACACTCTTGCATGTTTGGTTACATTCTTGTATGCTTGGTTGCATGTATCATTCTAGTAGGTTTGCTTTCAAGTATCGTTCATTCATTCTTGATCATATGCGTTTAGGCATTATGTAGTTGGTTATGTATTACTTATGCATGTTCATGTTTGCATGTGATCAAGTGTAAAATTGTGTAGTGGTTGTTGTCATGCATGAGGTCATGGTGTGTGTTGTTGTGAAGGCCATCCATTGATGACTAGACCCTAGCTATAATTACAGTTTCATGGTTATATGCTTAGATGTTATGTTCTTATATGCTGTCATGATTATGTTATACATGTATCATGTTGATTTGTTGATCTTGCAGACAAGGCATCCTCCCCGAGCTATGCTAAGGTACATTGGTATATTGTGATTTGGTTTAGCTGAGATGATATACCTTGTAGGAAGAAATATCAAATGGCTAGCAAGATGGTTGACTACAAAGACTCTCCCTATGAATCTGAAGAGTAGCATCGTTTTGGGAACTCTTTTGATTTGGAAGTTACATTGAGAAGCTTAAAGGACGAAATAAGGAGTTGTAAGGAAGATAATGACAGAATCATGTAGGCAAATGAGAAACAAGTGGAGGTAAATGTAGTGACACTTTAGGGTTTGTCAGATTTGTAGTGACAGAGACCACGTCAGATCAACTATGAATAGGAGGATGGAACTAATGGGGCATATGGAAGTGGGTCGCATGGTGGTCACCTATCAGGTAGAGATGACACGGTCATAGAAGGCAGATTGTTGGACACTTCGAATAAGAGAGGGGATAGGCACATGTATTATTATAGTTCTATTTTAGATAGGCACTATGATCGTCATCGTTATCATCCTTACAAGTGGAGTGATAGGGGATATTTTCCAGATGAGTTTAAGAAAGAAAAGCCACCAACATTTAATGGAGAGATGAAGAAACACAGGATGCAGAGGCATGGTTTCTTAACACGAGGAGATTCTTCATGTTGCATGATTGTGAGAGAACATGAAAGATAGAGTGGCTACATTCAATGTCAAAGGTAAAGCAGACATTCGGTGGGAAGGTGTGAAGAATTTCAAATGTATTCATGAGGAGGATTTGAATTGGAGTGAGATTTAATGGCTATTCAAGGCGATGTACTTGTCAGAGAGATACTTTGATGATAAAATGAATGAATTTTATGATCTAAAGATGGGTTCCATGACAAATGATGAGTACACTAGCAAGTTCTTAGAGTTACTGAGGTATGTGCCTTATCTCATAGAGGAAAATCCTAAGATTCAGAGGTTCATTAGTGGATTATCAGTTGCAGTCAACGACAAGATCGATTTTGATGAGCCTAGATCATTAGAGGAGGCCATCAAGAAGCTAAGGCATTGCTATGAACAATCAAAGCACAAAACTGAGGCGAAGCCAGGCTGGAGAGGTAATGCAAAGAACAAAGGAAAATGGGACAGAAAGCAAGCAAGGCCTCAGGATATAGGTAACAAGGAGAATGTTGCACCATGTAAGAAGTTTAATGCATCAAATAGAGGACAGGTATTATGATAAGGAGAACAGATTAAGGAGACGGGTTGGAAGCCTATAGAGTGTTGGACTTATGAAAAGCATTAGGGGAATTTTGAGGCCTAAAATGGGCCTCCTAAGAAAAATGTACAACCAAAATAAACATTACAAGAACCAATAGGATTCAATATGATGATGTCAACCATGGGGGATGATTCACCATTTTTGGAGTAAAAAAGTAAAGAGCTTTAAAAATAACAAAATAATAAAACTACTTTTTCAACTCATATTTTCAACTTATCTCCCTAAGATTTTACTCAAATTTTGAGCGGGAATGCTCATTAGATGCAAAATTTAATTCCTCATCCAAGGAATACCCATGTTGCATACTTTCGATGGACCCTGCTACATGAAAAATGAGAAATACATGAAAAAAACATGATTACAATCACGTTTTTAATGTATTTCTCATTTTTCATGTAGTAGGGTCCATCGAAAGTATGCAAGATGGGTACCCCTTGGATGATGAATCAAATTTTGCATCCAACAAGTAGTTTCGCTCAAAATTTGAGTAAACCCATAAGGAGATAAGTTGAAAATACGAGTTGAAAAAATAGTTTTTTCTTCTTTCTCCCTAAAATTTAATGATGTAATCTAATCTTATTTTATTATTTCCACTATTATTTTATAATTTCCTTAGGAGGCCCATTTTAGACCTCAAAAATTCCCCTGATGATCATTGTGGGAGAGATTGTCTGTAGAATTAGGGTGGTAGAACTCAAATATATAGTGTGCAGAAGGCACAAACTATTGGGGATGTTGGTTAGAGTATTCGACATATTTGTGTAGCATTGGATAACAAATAGGTAGAGCATAAAATATCTATCATTGATTTGGACGATAAGCTTTGTGATCAAGTTATTTCTATTTTGATTGACCCTGGATCTAATTATATCTATTTTAGTCCTGAATTGGTGGATAAGTGTGGTTTGAGTAAGGAATTGCATGTAGAATATTGGTTAGTGCAGTTGGATATAGGTACTAAGAAGTGAGTTCATCATTGGGTAAGATCTTGTGCATTTGATTTGAATGGTATGCCTACCGCAACACATTTGAATGAATTATTGTTGGGTTCATACAGTATGTTGTTGGGCATGGATTATTTGTATCTTCATAGAACCAAGGTGGATTATTATGACAAAGGAATTGAATGTGTTGATGAAAATGGGGAACCAAGAGTCTTAAAGGTAAGAAGAAAGATACATCAGTTAGGATGGTGATAGCTATCCAAGAAAATTGTAGTTGTAGAAAAGGGTGTAAGCTATTTACATTGCACATTTCTAGTGATAAGGGTAAGGAAGTTGTTGATATAGATGTGTTGAGTAGGTACCTAGTTTTGCAGCAGTTCAAGGATGTATTTCCTGAGGACATTACAAAGTTTCCACCTCATAGGGAGGTAGACTATTCTATTGAGTTAGTGTCAGGGAAAACTCCAGCGTCAAAAACACCTTACAGGATAAGCATGCCAGAGTTGGTCGAGTTAAAGTTGTAGTTGAACAAAATTTTGGACAAGGGATACGTTAGGCTAAGTGAATCACCATAGGGCGCACCAGTATTGTTTGTGAAGAAGAAAGATGGTACACTCAGATTATTCTTTGAATACAGGAAGTTGAACAAAGTAACCATCAAGAACAAGTATCCTTTTTCTAGGATTGATGACTTGGTTAATTAATGGAAGGGAGAAACAATGTTCTCAAAGGTTGATCTGAGATCCGGATATCATCAGGTACACATCAAAGAGGAGGATATTTACAAGACTGCATTCAGGACTAGGTATGGGCATTATGAGTTTGTTGTAGTTCCATTTTGCTTAACTAATGTTCCTTCTACATTTATGTGTTTGTTGAATAATGTGTTGTGTCTGTACTTGGATAAGTTTGTTATTGTGTTCATTGATGATATATTGGTATATTCTAAAAATGAGGAAGAGCATGTTGAACATTTAGCAGAAGTGTTGAGGTTGTTGAGAGAGCATCAGTTGTATGCTAAGCTCAACAAGTATAGTTTATTTCAAACTTAGGTACACTACTTGGGGCATGTTGCCTCCAAGGAGGGCATTGTAGTAGATCCAGGAAAGATAAGAGCCATCATGTAGTGGGTAGCTTATAAGAAAGTGGATGAGGTGGGATATTTCATGGTTTTGGCAGGCTACTATAGGAGGTTCATCAGGAACTTGCAAATTGCTTATCCTATTACGTAATTGCAAAGAAAAGGTAAGAAGTTCAATTGGACAGAGGAGTGTGAGACTAGTTTTGAGCAGCTTAAGCAGTTGTTGACAAATGCACCAGTGTTAAAGATTGCAGATCTAGAAGAAGAGATTATAGTATGCACAAACACTTACAAGAGAGGACTTGGTGGAGTCCTCAATAGGGGATTTTTGAGGTCTAAAATGGGCCTCCTAAGGAAATTATAAAATAATAGTGGAAATAATAAAATAAGATTAGATTACATCATCAAATTTTAGAGGGAAAAAAGAAAAAAAACTATTTTTTCAACTCGTATTTTCAACTTATCTCCCTATGGATTTACTAAAATTTCGAGTGACAACACTCATTTGATGCAAAATTTGATTCCTCATTCAAGGAGTAACCATGTTGCATACTTTCAATGGACCTTATTACCTGAAAAATGAGAAATACATGAAAAACATTATCGCAATCACGTTTTTTCATGTATTTCTCATTTTCATGTAGTATGGTCCATTGAAAGTATGAAACATGGGTATTCCTTGGACGAGGAATTAAATTTTGCATCCAGCAAGTACTCTTGCTTGAAATTTGAGTAAAACATTAGGGAGATAAGTTGAAAATACGATTTGAAAAAGTAGTTTTAATATTTTTACTTTTTTACTCTAAAAATGGTGAATCATCTCATGGTTGACATCATCATCTTGAATCCTATTGGTTCTTATAAAGTTTAGTTTGGTTGTACATTTTTCTTAGGAGGCCCACTTTTGACCTCAAAATTCCCCTAATGTATGCAGGATGGATAGGTGATAAGCTATGAGTCACGAAAATTGAATGAGCACGAGCAAAACTATCCCACACAGGATCTTGAGTTGGCAGCGGTTATACATGTATTGAATATGTGGATACACTATCTTTTGGGCAAGAGGTTCACATTGATGAGTGATCACAGTGGTTTGCAATATCTATTTGACCAACTGAATCTGAATGGAGGTAGGCTCGGTGGTTGGCTACAATCAATGAGTTTCATTTTGAGATCAGGTATATCAAAGGTAAAGAGAACAGAGTGGCAAATGCTCTTAGCAGGAAAATAGGGGTAAATCACTTAGAAGCTATGAGCTCCTATGGGATAGATCTACAGGATAGGATCTTGCAGGCACATCAGTAGGATGTCATATATATGGAGATTTTGCATAGATTGCAACAAAGCACAAGTACAGGTATAGGTGATGGTACAGGTATAGGTAGTGGTACAAGTGCAGGTGCACAGGATGTGGACTATTTCCTTACAACATATGGATTGGTCAGGTTCCGATACAGGATATATGTAGCAGATACTAGTGAGCTCAAGAAGGTGATATTGAGGGATTATCATGAAAAACCTTAATCAGCTCACCTAGGTTGTTAGAGGACATTGACTGCAGTGAAGAAATTTTACTATTGGTTGAATCTGAAGAGGGATGTAGCAGAGTTTGTGGTTATGTGTTTTGGCTGTCAGCAAGTGAAGCATAATGTAAACACCCAGGTGGACTGGTATAGTCGATCACAATTCTAGAGTGGAAATGGGAAGTCATTTCCATGGAATTCATCTCAGGGTTGTTGAAGACAGTGAGACAACATGATTACATTATGGTTTTTGTGCACAAATTGACAAAGGTTGCACATGTCACTCTAGTGAAGTCTACATTCTCAACTAGCGATGTAGCACAGGTATTCATCTGAGATATGGTTAGATTGCATGGTGTTTCAAAGAATATTGTTTCAGATAGAGATGTGAAGTTCACTTCCAAGTTTTGGAAGGAGTTATTTGCAGGTTTGGGTACAAAGTTGGCCTTCAATACAACTTATCATCTTCAGACAAATGGGCAGATAGGGAGGGTCAACGGGAAATTGGAGGACTTGTTGAGGATGTATGTGATGCATAAGAAATGGAAGTGGGAAGAGTATGTTCCATTGCTAGAGTTCACATACAACAACAGGTATCAGGAATATTTGACGATGATTCCTTTTGAGGCATTGTAGGGTAGAGTTGAAACACTCCCATCAGTTGGAGTGATTCGGTTAACAGGGTGTTGATTGGACCAGACATGTTGGTAGACATGGAACATAAATTGCAAGTTATAAATATTAATCTAAAGGTAGCACATGATAGGAAGAAAGGCTATGCAGATAGGAATAGGTTGTTCAAGGAGTTCCAGGTTAGTGAACAGGTGTATTTGTGCATCAAGCCAAAGAAGAGCTCCTTGTGGATTGCATCATGTGCCAAGCTGGCACCATGGTTTTGTGGACCCTTCAGTATCATCGAGAGGATTGGGATAGTAGCCTATCGACTTGCATTGCCTTCGGTAGTGAAATTCCATGATGTTTTCATGTGTCATTGCTTAAGAAGTACGTTAAATATGTTTATCATGTGATTAATTGGTCTGTATTGCAGGTGGAACTAGAAGGAGAATTCTAGTCGAAGCCTTAGTGTATATTGCATAAAAAAGTGCTCATGCTCTGAAACTAAGAAATCGAGCAAGCTAAGGTGCAATGGAAGTACTTTGGGCCCAATGAAGCTACATGGTAGATGGTGGATCAGATGCGGGCTATGTATCCTTCCTTGTTTTCCGGTTGAGGCAACGCAGTTTTGGCTTGGTGTTTTGGTGTGATTTTGGTATATGCTTTATTATATGTTTTGATATATGTTTTGGTGATGTTTGGTATATGTACATATGTATATGGATGTAAATATCACCATGAGATATGTTATAAAGCTTCAGTAAGTTGTATGGGTGTCATGTCATTATGATCGTATGTTTTCATGTTGGTTTTCTCCTCAACATGTTGATCATTGTAAATACTGCATCGAGCTAAGTTATAAAGCTTTATAGATAGTATGCTTTTCTTACAATATTTTTGTTTTTATAGGTGTTGTTGAACACCAAGGATGGTGTTCCCGCAAGAGGGAGGGTTCTGTAACAGCCCTAGTGAAAATTCCAGGTAATAAAATTAAATAAAGTTAAAATTAATAACCACGAATGATGGGACACTTATTGCAAGATGAATTTTGGGAAAAATACTAGTGATGGGAATCACTTGGGATTGTTTGTGCCTAAGGGAATTGACAAAGGCAATAGCTGCGAATTTGGAAAGGAAAAATGGGATTTTTGGCACACCTATTTATGAAAATAATGGAAATTAGGAGAAAAAGGAGGTGAAAGGTCACAGGTTGCATGTGAGGAGGAAGTTGAAGGAAAATAATGGAAAATGAAGAAAATAGAGGCATCATTCATAAAAAGGCTTTTAAGGATAAATAGGTAACCTTTTGTCATTTCAGTTTTGGAGCTCTCTCATTATTCTCTCTCTCTCATACTCTTGGAGACTTAGATTTTTCTTGGAGCACTCTTGGTGGGTGTGGCATACTTCAATTCTTGCAGCAAGAAGGAAAAGGAAGAGCAGGAAAGCACAAGAGGGCATCGAGATCAACACCTACATTAGATTTCCTTGCAGGTACCAAGTTGCATGCATGATTTCTTCACTAGTTTTGGCATGCATGGCATATGCATGTGTATTCTTGTTCATGATATCTCATTGACATGGAGGATTGCCTATATTGGCAGTGGATTGCCTAGCCTTGCCATTTCCTGGATAGCCATGGTGATTGTGGGTATAATTTCATTGTTTTTTTTGTTGGTTCTCATGTTTCCTTAGATTGGGTTAAGTTATTAGTTCCTAGAAGCCTGGTTGGACAAATGCTATGGAATCCTTGTAATAACTTGGTTTGAGTTACTGGTCCTAGAAGCCTTGGTTGGACAATTTCTCTAGAAGCCTGATGACAACTTTGGGTTGAGTTACTAGTCCTGGAAGCTTTGGTTGGAGAAAACACTCTGGAATCCATAGAAGGATTGGATGGAGACCATATGATGATGGTTTTGTGATGTCTGACCATGAAATGGAATCACTTTTTGATGGGTTGAGTTGGATGGCCTCTGGAAACCCTAGATGAGTTTGGATTGATGTGTTCTATGATATTATACATTCATGTTTGCAATATGGCACGGGGGTGAATGGCTGAAGAGAGATTTGGCTCCACCATTCTATGGTCGGGTGGAATGTGGAAGTCCCATCCTGGGTTTGGATTTTGCATCATTAATGAAAGGTTATTTCTCCTTGTATTTCTATGAGTATTTTGATGGATTATACATGGTCTATATGGATATACTTTCATGAGTATTTATGTTGCTATTATGTTATTTATGTATGTGTTTTATGACACTAGCTATGTATGGATTTCATCATGTTTTTACTTGTAATTGAATGATCAATGTATCTATGACCTAATGGATGAAATGGAAATTGATGTGTTGAGGCATCAATGGTTCTTACTGATTCTCAGCTAAGTATGAGATCCCTATGCTCAAAATTGTTATTTACACCTGTAGTTTACATATTCGTGATATGTTTGATGAAACATCTGTCATGGCTAGTAGGGGTCTAGTCAAGGTCTAAAACAAGTATTTTCTTTAGTATTGCCATTTCCATGTTATTTTACTGTTTTGAAGAGATGGTTCAATTCCGGGCAGTGACATGAGCTCTGGGCTTGAAAAATTGGCTCAAATCCTAGGGATGATGGTATAGAATTGACTAAATGAGTCTCTAGATGTTGGCAGGAAAGCCTATGAGAGCGACTCCAGATTTTCGTACATTGTCATGCCTATAGCATGAGAGCGACTGAGGCTTAAGTTATTCAAAATCTTAGTGGGACCCAAGGGCAAGATGTCTAAAGTGTTGGATTGTTTCCTAAGGGTCCTAAAGTTGATGTTGAATGTTTGAATGGTGTGTTTCCACCAGCTCCACTTCCTTAATGTCACTTGGGAGGTTGAATCATATCATAGTGGCCTCTTATCGCATGCTTACCCCGACTAACTAGTTTCTTCGGTAGATGTGGGAGGAGGGTGTTATAGAAATGTCCTCTAGTCGTGGTAGGTTTCTTTGCTATGTCCAACTTAAGGTGGATAGTTATCAACAGGAAACCGATAGGGGAAGAAAAATAGATATGAAAGGCCAATTTCTGGTTCAATATCTTGAACATATTTCTTCATTTATATGTTCTCATAATCTTTCTAGTTTTCAAATTATTACATTGATGTACCTACCTTTATTATTGTTGGTTCATATGGTTAGAATTTTTCCTCCTTCTTTCTTACTAATTAAGCATGAGCTCTTCTAGTTGAAAGAACGAACTACTAGCATGTAGCTAGGATTTCAAATCTTTGTGCCTTGCCTTTGGGGTAAAGGAAGAGCTATAAGCATATTTGGGTTTCTGACCTAGGATTCTTTTTATGAAATGTGTTTGCCGCTATTGTATTAGGATCATTATATATATATATATATATATTATATATCTATATATATATAATATATTATATATATATATATATATATAAATTAATATACTATATAATATGGAATATTTATATAACCATAAAATAAAGTTACTACATAATGACATAGAATAATGATAGAGAATTTGTCAAAGTTAGTCATGTATAAATGACTTGGAATCAACTCCAACTCCATGTGGTAGGAAAGAGGAAAAAGGTTTCCCTCGAAGCTAATGACAATCCTTAGCATGAGACGTGAGTGCTTCATAATATTTCCCTCAAATTTAATGACAAGCCTTGGTGTCAGGCGCTCATACTTGATAAAATTTCCCTAAAAGCTCAGGATGAGCATTGGAATCAAACATTGATCCTTCATAGATTAGGAGTAGGTCATTTAACACTTCAAACACGTGCCACTAAATGACTCACTATCAACCCCATGTGGTAGGAGAAGCTCCAAAGTTAGGCAAGTAGCCTTGGAAAGAGACATTGGTCCTCCATAGCTCAACCTTAAGTTGTTGAAGCTCAAGCTTGGGTAATCGTTTTTTATTTTCTGAAAACTAGGAAAATAAATATCCTATAGTCATTGTAGGTTTATTCATTATGACAAACTTAAGGGGGATGGTTATCAATAGGAAATAGATAATGGAAGAAAGATGGATATGAAAGAACACCTTGTTGTTCATGACCTTCAACATATTTCTTCATTTCTTTGTTCTCAGAATCTTGCCACTTTTCAAATGCTTGCATTGGTGGAATTGCCTTCATTGATTTTGGTTCATATTCTTATAATGTTTCCTCCTTCTTGCTTACTAATTAAGAATTATCTCTTCTAGGTGAAACAACAAACTACTAGCATATAACTAGTATTTCAAATCTTTGTGTCTTACCTTTTAGGCAAGGAAGAACCAAAAGCATATCCATCAGCAGGCAGTTACTTTGAAACCATGGAATAATTGGTAAACTAACAAGAATAAAGACAACATTCTCAATTGGATTTCGAGTTTACAACCATGGCTATGCATATTTCAACATGGCACTCTCAAGGTATGTTTAAGTTTGTGCTTTGCCATATTTTAAAAGCATTTCACCAAAGAAAGTCACTATAGTAGACAAAATACTTGTAGCAGGCTATTGATTCTATTCTTCTATGTTTTTATTTTGTAATTCATAAGACTCAATTTCCTCTTGCTTTTCCTCACTCAATTGCTTTTGCCCTAACCTACTGTGGTTGAACTTTCAATGTTTGGATTTGAAGATCCTTTATACAGTTTTGTGATTAAAACCCATTCTGGTAGGTGCTTCAATGGATGTCTCACCTCAATATCCCTTGTCAAAGAAATCAAATTTCCATGTGTTGTAGAAAACAACTACCCCCCATTTTTATTTAATCATAATAAAAAATGGGGACCCTTTTAAATTTGTATCTTATATTTTTCCTTCTTTTTTATTAATATATAGCTTTAGGGATAAATAATCATCATGATCACAACTTCTATATATATATATATATTATATATATAATATATTATATATAATATAATATATATATATATATATATATATATATATATATATATATATATATATACATATAGATATACCTAAAATCCATAACTACCATGAACAAAATATTTTACATAAGCCCTTCATTTTAAACAAAACTTGGACTATTCACAAGTGTTCCTTGAACACTTGCTTTCCTACTCGACATGCTTCTCAGAGATATTCCCTGGAGTTTTTGTGAGCATCTCCTTTTTTTTCTCCCAAGGGTTTACCTATGGGGTGACATAATCATCCAATGCAGCATAACATGTGGGTCCCCACTTTCACTCGGCATATTCATCCTTTTTCATTCGCACCCTTTCTCCACTATCTTGACACGTCATCCTTGAACAATATTCCTCAAGGATTTACTTCACTACTACATTCAAAAGTGTCTAGGACAAATTCTTGGGATAGCTCATCATCACACATAGTCGTGTGGGTCCCTCATTCCACTTATGCTTTAAGTTATCATGTTGAGCTTTGATTATCCCACCTTCCACATAATCACATACCTTTTCTCCCCCAAAACGTTTATTGTGGATACCTTCGATTATCTCTCAGATTCCATTCCTAGGATTACTCAATCCTCAAACTAGTATTTTTATTAAGTCATGGTGTTTCTCATTTAACCATCATCCACCTCCCTTTCCATGTCACCCTAGAGCTAGTTATCTCAATGATTTTTTAAAACAATCTTCTTGTTTCTTCTGGGCTTTTGTTTTGGGATAATGTGAGAAGCCACATTGAATGACAACTCACCCTGCATCCCAATTAAATCATGCCACATGTAACCCATGAAAATTCATCATATCCACCTAGTGAATCGGTAAGCTCTCCCATTATTTAATTTTCATCCTTACCATCTTTCTAGCATTTAATTTTTGCATGCTTGAGCTAGTGGTTTAATAGTTGTCTGTAATTAAACTAAGTAAATGAATTTTATTACTATCGTTCTGTGAAATGACAATGAACCCTCTTTTTTATTGTTGCAAAAAGGTTCTTCTACTATTTCTAATAAAGTCATTGATATGGGAAAAGGAAATAAAAATACACTAGTTCAACCACCATCTTAAGGGCCAATGCAGGAAAAAATAGTGAAAAGATTCTAGATACTTTCTTGTTCTATGATATAGTAGAAACTATGGATTCTGGAATTTTGTCTTAGGATGAAATGTATAAACTACTTGAAGAGGAATTGCATGAAGAATAATATTCAAGATAAACAATTACAATTGTTGATCAAGGAGGCAATACAATTTCTGAGGCAGCAATCCAAGATGTTACAAAATCCTGCTTGCACAGAATTATTTCTTGTTTGATACTTCTTCCCTATGTCGATATGATTCACCAAGTGTTTGAGAAGTTAGATATTATATAAAGACAATTTGTCACCTACCATGGCATGATAATTGGTTCTTTCGAGCTAGAACACTTCTAGGGTATGTATAAATTGTCTAAACCATAACTTCTATATAATGCTTAGTTTGTTGACAAATTTTTCCAAGAAGAGTGCAATAATATTGAAAAAGAGCTTCCTATTTAAGGAGTGGAGGAGAGACCCCAATAAACATAAATAAGAATTGTCATGCAAATATTCTATACAATCCCTAAATCCCTCTTACTGTTATGTCACCTCTATGTCATGTAGACTCTTTACTTACCAAAATGTCTTGCAATTTCCATTGGATTGGGTCCCTATCATTGATAAGGCTTCTGATGGGTTTCATTTCAATTGGGCCAAAATTTTATCTAATAATATCGTTAAAAATGTTCTCTCTTTCTACACCAAACAAATGTCCACCCATAATCCTGCCTTTTATATGTTGTCTTTCATAATGGGTGATATCTATTTATCTTAGGATTTTACATCAATGGGCTAGAAATAGACACTTGTTGATACTCTACCCATCCACATTATTCACAGTAAATTGTGGGAAATGAATTAATGTGACAATTTTTACCAAATATTCCATCTTGTTATGAATCCTATTTATCAAGCCATTTTCAGTTCTAAACCTCCAAGAATGTCTTTAGCCATTATAAATTGTTTATTGAGAATCAGAGATTGGTTTTTTGAAGAACATTATACAAATATAAGGATTTGGGGAAGTTATGGCACTGCACAAGTTTTACCTTTGTTTATCCCAAATAGGGTTCTATGTGGATAGGTTTCTCACCAAATAGTAGGGACAGTGGTAGCCCTCAAATTAAGAAATATTCCAAGAGAGTGTGGCCTGAGTTCTCCTTGCAAATTGGTATTTATACTCTACAAAATTATGTCCATGTTGAAAAAGAGTTAAAACCATTGTATGATTTAAAATTTTCTACAATTTTTGCAAAATTCCATGATCCTACCAAACTGGTCGAGGAAATAATTACTACTGCAAAAATTAAGAGGTATTTTGATGAGACTAATTAGTGTGATGAATTGTTCTATGGAGCCGCTTCTTATCAAAACGTATGCAACAAAGCTAAAAAATTAACTCCAGATAGTTAACAACATTTTCTTGTCTACAGAGACACAAGAAGGTCTCCCTTGCCACTAAATCTATAATAATTTCTAGAGGAGGGGATATCTATAAAGGTGCAAGTTATTCAACACAAAAATTCACTTCACAAGGGGTTGTGCATGTTCAGATTCATCTTATTGTGTCCCACAAACAAACAATTTCAGAATATATAGAGGTTAGAAACATTATCAAGGATGGGAAAATGTTTGAAAAAAATTACTTCAAACCCTATTAAGAAGTGAAAGTAATAATTATTCTTGAAACAAGTGCTAAGGAAACTGTGTGATAACAATCAATTGCTTCTTCCCCTAATTCCCCTAAGATCACTCTTGTAAAACCAAGTGTTATTTCTAAGAAAACTATTAGCGTTTGGCCTAGTCTAGAAATGACTCCAGCCTCTGCTAATCCTATTATTTAGTTGGGTATAGAATAAATACCACCTATAAGGTAATTTTATAGCCAAAAGAACAAGGAAATTCTAAAAAAAGAGAAAAAAAGAAGAGGAAAGTGGTTGGGACACAGGTCTTGACAACAACTTTTTCCTTACTTACAACTTCTGTGGAGGTAATTTGGGAAGGTTCATCAGTAGCACTTGATAGATAATATGTATAATTGGCTCAATATGTAGGGGCTTATTCTATTGCTAGCATGGACAAAGAAACATAAGCCGGGGAATTTATCAAGAAAAATAATGAAAGAATACATCAATTGGAACAACATTCTTCACAAGTTGAAGCTCAAATTTATCTAGTTAGAAGCCAATGTGAGTATGAAATTAAACATAATGATATCAAGATAAATGAATTAAATGAAAATATAAGGAAAGTTGAGGCAAATATTTTATATCTTGCTAAATTTAAGAATGAAGCTCATGACTTAAATTAGAAACTTCAACATGGGAAGAAACTTTTCTATAACAAATTAGGCACAATATAGGCTTAAGAAAAATTGGTCAATTTTTTTCTTGATGATTTGATTTGTATTTAAAATTAGTATGAGGAGACCAATCACAAGCTTAATGAGCTTTTGAAATGGTAGCAGGATCCGGAAAGGTTCTTTCCAAACCTACTTAGAATTAATGAAATGGAGAAGTCCAAATTTATTCATGTTTGGAAGACCAATATACATTTGGTCAAGGAATTGGTAAAAGATGCTAAAATACTTTCTAATTATGATTTCCAATCTATAATTCAATCACTTAAAGAGGTGAAAATGATATCAGGTGACTCAGAGGAGAGTCTTCTAAAATTAAAAGTATTGAAATCAAAATTGCATAATGACAGGGTAGAGTTTCATGATGGGGTTGAACAGTGTTCAACAGAAAATTTGAATTGACTTGGGAATTCCATAGTATACCTCACAATTACCTTTAAGTGACTAAGGTTATCAATGAACAAGCTACTTAGTTACTGCTAGTCTTACAAGATCAAGTGTATAGCTACCAAGTGAGCATTAGACCTCATTCACCTCCCTAGATGGCTTACCTTCTAGAAGTCTATCAACAACGACAAGAACCTATTGTCTCTTCATCAACTATTGTTCCTCTGAGTTAAAACAATTCATTTTAATTTTAAAAAACTATAAATACATTTCTATTTTGCTCAAGTTTTTTTTTTTTTTTTTTTAGTTGAGATAATTACAGAGATGAAAATATTCTCGTATGTTATTTTAAAACTATTTAAACAAACCCAAGGCTTAGAGCTAAGGGTTCTAAATTTTGGAAAGTAAAGGCCTAGCTACACTTTTGTGTTAGTCTCTTTTATTAATTATGAAATAGGGTCCATCGAAAGTATGCAACATGGGTACTCCTTGGATGGAGAATTAAATTATTTATTCAACGAGTGCTCTTGCTTGAAATTTGAGCATAACTGTAGGGAAATAAGTTGAAAATAAGAGTTGAAAATGTATTTTTTATGTTTTATGTTTTATTTTTACTTTTTTACTTCAAAAATGGTGAATCATTCTCGACATAATCATCTTGAATCCTATTGGTTCTTATAAAGTTTATTTTGGTTGTATATTTTTGTTTTGAGGCCCATTTTAGACTTTGAAATTTCTCTAATGACAAAGAAGTATGGCTTGTGGCTTGTGGGCTACTATAGTGAAAAAATTCTCTATATGTGCTCTGCCTCCTATCCCTCTTGGCTATTTTTTCTCATCCATGGAACAGATTCATCGGAAAGAATGGAATCCCTTTTCTTCCTAGTGGTCTAGTTATAACACAACCCGATAACCCACTAGTTGTTAGGTTTGAATACCTCGACTCTTAACAAGAGTCACAATATATACTCTTCTAGATTCTTTTACTTCATAATCACGTGGCTAGCCCATTTTCAAAAAATAATGGGGGAGGACATGACATCCCCCCAAATTATGGGTGTGAAATTTGGAAGGTCAACTTCTGAGTGGTATAACTTTTGCATACAAACTCTTATTGACGTGCTTCTTGTGATGTTTGAAATATATTTGTGTGTAGAATAAAATGAAAAATTGAAGTGCTAAAACGACAAAGTTTTACCCCCAAAAATTCTGTTTTATGCCTCAAAATGATCACGAAAGGTTTCAGACCATGTTTTTTCCAAACTGGGTCCCGTCGGTAAAAATGGACCTGTGAGCTCATTCCTCACCTTTTTCCACTTTGAATGCATGAGATGGATGAAAAAATATATAATGATCCAATACATATCACATGAAAATTAAG
>APFE031120356.1:52909-81018 GCA_000404065.3 Pinus taeda | reverse complement strand
AATAGAACACTCGAGCCGGAAGAAGGACGAGCATACCTAGATGGGTTTCGTTCACATTAAAGGAGATTGACCTTTGAGGGTTTGAAATCCTGTATACCTTGGAAAATAATAATAATATTATGGGAAAAATTCTTAAATTGACAGTCCCTTCCCAAGAATTAAGAATAATTGTGTTAAACAGTAAAAGAGGGAAGAAATTTAACTTTAACGTCATCAACACCAACAGTTGGAGCTCACAGATTGTCATGACTATCGTAAGAGAAACTTATTTCAAGGCAAGTTGGAATTCTCTACCAGTTAAATCACTCTCCAAGAAAATTTGAGAAAGGTTATCAAAGGAGGAAACACCTGACTGAGTAAAAAATCCTTCAGTCCCTGTGAATGTAAAAAAAAAAAAAAGTAAGTTATAAATTGTAAAAGAAATCATAGGAAACAAGTTATTCACTACTAAGAAAGAACTATAAGATACAATGTTACCTCGAGGGCATGCTTTGGTCAAGTTAGAGGAAAGAAATTTATGAGACTAGTAAATAGTTCGCTGAAAATGAATGAAAAGCCATCACAAACAAAAGAAATTCAACCCTAAAAATATTAGTTGTAGAGCGGGAAGCTTGGTGGAAGACCAACATAAATGAATTAGGAAAATAAACCCAATAATATTCATCACAAAGGTGAATTAACCCTAAAGAAATATCCATATTTGATCACGCAAAGGTTAATCAAAACCATTCATTTGTTAGGTCAACGTACATGAACGTGGAACCCTTGATGGAAGTCATGTGTATTGGGAAACCTTTGATGAGAGTTGCATGTACCACAGAACTTTCTAAAGAAACTTTGAAATAAATTATAACACTTCGTTTGAACAACTCACAATAATATTAAGTGTTAATACTAGATTTTTATCGTTACCAAGGTGTTGGATTGCTTAAATAATGTAGGAAATTCAAACAAATGTGAAAAAGTCATATGGAAGGATGTAAGTCCAATATCAAGCTATGTTTTTATGTCAAATTTTGTAGGAAAATGGTATATTTTATTAATGTGTGACTACCAATATTGTTGTACGTCATGCTATGTTGATTATATACATCATGTAACAATGTGGATAAACCAAATTGCATTATAAAAGTTATAATCATAACCTCGACTAATAGTAATAGATTCAAAATTATAGATATGAGATGGTGTTGTAGCTGCTACAACACCTCTCCAAAAAAAAATCTATGATTTGATTTGTTAGATGTATGATCCAAAGTACATAAATTAATATAAATGTGAAGTTCCGAAATCTTTTTGAAAAGGAGATGGTAGTAAATTATATATATGTATGTATGTTTATACAACAATAAAACAACAAAAACAATAGAACGCTCAAGCTAGAAGAAGGATGAGCATACCCAGATGGGTTTCGCTCACATTAAAGGAGATTGACCTTCGAGGGTTTGAAACCATGTATACCTTGGAAAATAATTATAATATCATGGGAAACAGTCTTAAATTCATAGTCCCTTCCCAATAATTAAGAATAATTGTGTTAAACAGTAAAAGAGGGAAGAAATTTAACTTTTACGTCATCAACACCAATGGTTTGAGCTCACATATTGTCATGAATATCGTAAAAGTTGGAATTCTCTACCAGTTAAACCACTCTCTAAGAAAATTTGAGAAAGGTTATCAAAGGAGGAAACACCTGACTAAGTAAAAACTCCTTCAGTCCCCGTGAATGTAAAACAAAACAAGAGTAAGTTATAAATTGTAAAAGAAATCATAGGAAATAAGTTATTCACTGCTAAGAAAGGATTGGAAGATACAATGTTACCTGGATGGAATGCTTTGGTCAAGTCAGAGGAAAGAAATTTGTGGGACTGGTAAATAATTCGTTGAAAACAAATGAAAAACCATCACAAACAAAAGAAATTCAACCCTAAAACTCTCAGTTGTAGAGAGGAAAGGTTGGTGGAAGACCAACATAAATGAATTAGGAAAGTAAACACAATATTTTTCATTACAAAGGTGAATTAACCTAAAGAAATCTCCATCATTGATCACACAAAGGTTAATCAAAACCATCCATTTGTTAGGTCAATGTACATGAACATGAAACCCTTGATGGAATTCATGTGTATTGGGAAACCTTTGATGAGAGTTGCATGTACCACAAAACTTTACAAAAAAACCTTGAAATAAATTATAACACTTCGTTTGAACAACTCACAACAATATCAAGTGTTAATACTAGATTCTTATCGTTACCAAGGTGTTGGATTGCTTAAATAATGTAGGAAGTTCAAACAAATGTGACAAAGTCATATGGAAGGATGTAAGTCCAATATCAAGCTATGCATTCATGTCAAATGTTATAGAAAAATGGTATAATTTATTAACGTGTCTCTACCAATATCATGTAACAATGTGGATAAACCAAACTAAAATATAAAAGTTATAATCATAACCTCGACTCATAGTAATAGATTCAAAATAATAGATATGAGATGGTGTTGTAGTTGCTACAACCCCCCTCCAAAAAAAATTCTATGATTTGATTTGATAGATGTATGATCCAAAGTACATAAATTAATATTTAAGTATTTAGAGTTTTCTTAGATTAATTATTTAGAGTCTTAGATTCTTCTTAGAATATCTATTTGTTATAAAAGTATGACATCTAAAAAGATGATGTTTCTTAGGAACTAATTTAGGAAAATAATTAGGAGTGTTGTTACAAGTGCATTAAATGTAAATGGACACCTGTAAATGAAATAAGTGATCCATAAAAAAATTAGTTTACGGCACAAGCTTATTTAAAGCTTGTTTCTTTCCACTTGCAAGAGTGTTGAGTGATCGTATGTAAGCTTTTGTAGATTTTATGTAATTTTTCTTTTCCTTATTAATAAAATTTGTATGTCTGAGGACACTTCTGCTATTATTGTGGTATCATATCTTCAACGATGAAAATGTTGATGTAGATGGTATGAAGAGGCAATTCTATCTCTACAGACTCTTGGAAAACTCCATCAAATTGTTCCATGGTTGAATGGTATGAAATTTTCCCAATTTTCTTAAGGAAAAGAAATTTATAGCTTTATTGTTAAATTCAGATTTTATATCTATGGGAGTTTCTTCCCCTTTATTTTTTTGAGTAAATAATTGAAGAGATACATAAAAATCCAGTTGTGAATTTTTATTACATGAAAACCTACAAGCCACTATTTTGTTTTGTGAGACCTCAAATCCATTATTTAAAGCTATAGGAATGGGTACTTTTACACGTTTGGCATGGGCCTTTGTTGAACAACTCTGTTGTATTTCCACGACACTATTTAGCCATCATGAATGTTTGAAGGGACATACAAGGGTTTTTATCGAGACTGCAATAGGAGGAAAGAAGCACAAGCACAGGGAAAATTTGAGGAGAGGACAATGGAAGGTGCCAAAGGTGGATTGTCACACCTCAAATTTGTACCCTTAAGGATTTGACCACAACCCTCAGATATCACAGCCGTTGTTATGTGGGGAGTTTCTACTAGCACCATGGTTCTCTGAAGTAATCGAATTTAAATACTAGCAACATTTTATATGGAAGAGCTTTTGTTTGGAAGATCATTGAACATTGTGGAGATCATCCACCTACAGCCACAATGTTGATTCACTACCGATGTTGAGGAGCTGCATTGGAAGGCTGTTGCATGGAAAATCTCTCCATTAAATTTATGGTGCATATGCTTATAGTCCTCAAAAATTTAAAACATTAAATTGCCTTCTATAAATCACTTTCATAAAGTGATTTGAAGGTTTTATTAAATTGTTTTTACATAGGATGTATGTAAATGCGAAGGTTTTATTAATTTTTTTTTACATAGGATGTACGTAAACGTGATTTAATGCACTTTGGAGAGATAAGTGATATTTTAATAAAAAAACAATTTTGAAATGATAAGTGAGTGGAGTAATAAGTGTGGGTTTTTTAAATTTTTTATATAGTGGAGTAATAAGGTGATGTTCAAAATATGTAAATTTTTTTGAGTGATAAGGTGTGATTGAAATTTATAATTTTGGAGTGATAAGGTGTAAATTTGAAGCAATAAGGTGTAATCTTTTTTTTTTTAGGGAAACAAAATTGTAACTTAAACTAACTTTTACTTTGAGGGGGGGCTAGAGTCAAAGAAGTCAAATTGCAATGGCATTGTAAAAGTCAAATTTTGAAAGTTTCATTAGAAGCTTTCAGAGAAGTTGACTAGAGCCAAGTGCAAATCTCGGTCACTTTTCTTCTCAAATGACTATACGATGGTCAAGGCCAAGCCTTGATAGATCAGTTTTTGTCGTGGCATTATGTGTGGTGTGTTTTCCATCTCTTTTTTGTGGTGCATGATCTATCTTGGTGCATATATTTACTTTTACAATGTCGACGATAGTAAATTTATTTTCTGAGTCTGAAAAACTTGAAGGCTCAAAGAATTACAAGACATGGAAAAGACACATATAAAGCACTTTAATTTACAATGAAATTTGGAAATATGTATATGATGGTGATGTTAAACCAAAAAAACCTACAGATGCAGACTCACTAGATAAATGGGAGATCACAAATGCCAAAGCATTAACATTAATTAAATCTCCAGTTAATGATGAAATGTATGTTCACATTGAAAATGTTCTTGATGCATGGTCTACCTAGAAAACATTTAAAGATTTATTTGATACAAAACCAGAATCTAAGAGAGTTTATCTTCAATTGAATTTTCTTCAATAGAAATTGACAAAAGGGGGAGATGTAATTGAGTACATTTCTAGACTTAAGAACATTAAGAATGAAACAATAAAGGCTAGATTTCAAGCAATGGATGATAGCTTAATGACTACTATTTTGATTTTTGATTTTCCTTCTTCATATACACATTTTGTGGAAACTTTATAGGTGACAAGAAAGTTAGAAAAATTAAAATTTGATGAATTAAGTGAAATTAAAGATTTATTTGATACAAAACCAGAATCTAAGAGAGTTTATCTTCAATTGAATTTTCTTCAATAGAAATTGACAAAAGGGGGAGATGTAATTGAGTACATTTCTAGACTTAAGAACATTAAGAATGAAACAATAAAGGCTAGATTTCAAGCAATGGATGATAGCTTAATGACTACTATTTTGATTTTTGATTTTCCTTCTTCATATACACATTTTGTGGAAACTTTATAGGTGACAAGAAAGTTAGAAAAATTAAAATTTGATGAATTAAGTGAAATTAAAGATTTATTTGATACAAAACCAGAATCTAAGAGAGTTTATCTTCAATTGAATTTTCTTCAATAGAAATTGACAAAAGGGGGAGATGTAATTGAGTACATTTCTAGACTTAAGAACATTAAGAATGAAACAATAAAGGCTAGATTTCAAGCAATGGATGATAGCTTAATGACTACTATTTTGATTTTTGATTTTCCTTCTTCATATACACATTTCGTGGAAACTTTATAGGTGACAAGAAAGTTAGAAAAATTAAAATTTGATGAATTAAGTGAAATTATAGCTCAACATGACAAAATTTTTGGAAAGAAGAAACACGTTAGAGAAGATGTCTTCTTTACAGTAGCTAGCACTCTTGACTCTTCAATTGAAAGTTCTAGATGTAAATGAAGAGGGCACAACAATCAAAATAAAGGAGCATATAGAGGACAAGGTCATGGTAGAAGTCAAGGAAGAGAGAAAATATTCAGTAGAGGCAACAGTTATAGTAGAGGCAACATTCAAGGAAGAGGAAACAATCAAGGAAGAGGACAAATTCAAGGTAGAGGACAAAGTCAAGGTAGAGGAAAAAGTAGAGGTAGAGGAAAAATTCAAGGTAGAGGAAAATATTTCAATCAATTTATTTGTAAAAGATGCAACATAATTGGTTATTATGTTGAAGATTTTCGAACTTCTATTGAAAGAATTCCAAAGTTTCAACAACATTTAGCATAGTTTGCTAATGATCAAGAAGATGATAGCTTTGAATATGCCTTCACTACACTTGAAAGTTTAGAATAAACATCATTGCAGGTCCCCACATATCTTAAAAGTTATTATGAAGATGCTTGGATCTTAGATATAGGGGAAACACAACATTTGAGTTTTTGACATGAATTATTTTGTACTTTTCAACAGTGCCAATTGTTAGAGCCTAGATTGACCTCAGGCTGAAGGGAGGCAATCCTAGGATAACCAAAAACCAAGCTTAGCCTGGTAGCTAGCCCTACCAAGTCGGAAGAGGGATCTATCCTTTTCAATCTTAGTTGAGACGATTGAAAATATGTATTTTAGGCTAGGTATAGTAGCTCTAGGATTATTTGATTCATTTTTATGTTTTCCTTGGATCAAATGGAGCAGGCAACTTTGGGTCCGAGAAATCAAGTCAGGAATGCAGGGTGTTCTATGGGGCGAGGTAGGTAGGTGTTTTAGCACTTGAAATTGAGTGAGATGGTAGGTCTAAGACTGGTGAGGAGTTGAGGAGGGCATGCAGAGATCATGTATCCTCTTCAAACTATAGAAAAAATCAAAAACTATATAGATTCCCAAGGCAGAGCACTGTAACCAATGTATTCTACCTATCTATCTTGATTTCATTTAGTTTAGAAGAATGAATTATATTTTGGCACACATAACACATGAGAAAAACTAATGAAAGAAGGAGAAACTATGCAAAAAACACATTACCACAAGAATCCCACAAAAATAGCTACAAATCTTGGTTTATTTCCTTGCCAAACTGTTGTAGAGATGTACAATGTAGCTCAAGGCATCCAAGAGAGTCCAACCTTTACAAATTAGGAAGAAAATACATAATATAGGCATCAAACAACTCATCCTAACCTTTAGGGGTCGAATCCATGAGAATAGGGGCAGTTCCAACCATTTCCCAACTAAGAACAAGAATATAGGTAGTGGAACAACTTGCCTCTATAAGTATGGAAACTGATTCATTGACACCCAAACCACCTAAAACTAATGAATCTACCATCTAAGTTCATTTTAAAATTACATTTACATAGAATAGCATCATTTACAATCATAAATTCATCCATGATGAGAGAAAAATCCAACTTGTAGAAAAACAAGGCGAAAACTGGATTTTTGGGCAAACTGGCTCTATGTGTAGCGCCATTCACCAGGTGCATAGCGCCACTTCACAACTCTTTTTGGAGGCCTTTCACTTAGTAAAATAAAGTCCCAAATAGCTCATTAGAAAGGTCTTCCTGTCTCGTTTCTAGAACAACTTGAATTTTTGCAGTTCGAGATCATTTGCCCCCTCAAAAGTGGAATCTCCAAAAGTTGCTTCTATGTGTCCAAAAAGAGGCAGAGAAGTCACTTTTTGATGGTTTTTTGACCTTTTGGTGACCAAGTTTTACTCAAAAATTGCTAAGATTTTTTTTGTTTGATGCTCTCATCATGTTGAATCCAAATATACAAGTCATTTCTCCAAAAAGTCTTTGAATGAAAAGCGTAGTGTCGGCCTCTAGTGTGTAGTGCCAACTTAAAACTCACTTTTGAAAGCCTTCTCGATGTCCCGATTTGTCGTGTGATAGCTCGTTGGAAAGAGTGTCAAGTATACTTTCCAGAACATCTTGAATTTTTGAATTTGGAGTTCATTTTCCATGTCAAAATCAAATATCCCAAGACTGGTCAAAATGTACAGAATGAGGCTGCCCAAATGCAGAGTGCTATTGCAGTCAACTCTTGAAGGTCTTCCTCATCTCCAAATTGAGCTCATGTTAGCTCATTGGAAAGATATTTGTGTCTGATTATCATTTTAATCATCAAGAAAGTCATTTGATGATTCAATATAGGAGAAAAATTGATTTTACCAAGGTCACTCCAGAGATGCATCAACCCTCCTGAGGCAAATGATGTTTTCGACATTTCTCCCAAACCATGAAACCTGTGTAAAAACTGAAAGAGGTTTTTATTATTGGGTTAATGATGGAAAAAATTTCTCTCACTTTTGTCAAATTCATCTTCATTTCTCAGAAACATCGTTTGAGTAAAACCTATCCGAATCTGTGGAATAGGGGATTTGTAGAAATGAAGGGAAATGAAGGGAATAAGGGGCTTCTAAATTCTTGAGAAAATTTTAGGAAATAGGGAGGGATGTTAGGAAGTAGGGTAAAGTGGAATTTCAAATATTGAGTGAGGGGAAGGGGTCCAAAAAGGCAAAACATAGGCCTAGCCTAGAAAATTGTCAAATTGTAGCAATAAGCTAGGGTTTGTGGGAAAATGATGAGTTTGAGGAATGTCGGTGATGGGAAGTGCTTAAGAAGGTACAATAAGGATAGGAGAAGGTTTATGAGCATCAGGATACAAGTTTTGTTGATGATTTTACCATCCAAAAAAAATTACCTTCAAAACCCTAGGAGAGGGAAATGAGCCTTACCTAAGCACAACTGAAGAACGAACAAGGTGTAAATTGACCCATTGGAACTTGAAATGATGATGAAAATTATTTAAATGATGGTACACTCATCTGAATAGTGACATGGACCGATACTTGGAAAACTTTGGAAGGAGTGAAAACAAATCCTAGACCTAATACCTAGTGACCAAATTCTACTTGAAGACTCACTGAAATGACAAAATTTGACTTTGACACCCTAAGACAACTTTGCAAGAGCATGTTTGATATCTGGTGGAAGGTTTCAAAGACTGAAACTAACATTGGCTCCATTGGGGATGGTAGCTCCTTGGAGGTGCCAAGAACATCGTAGACCTAGTAGCCTTATCCATTGGGCATGGAATCAAAAACTCAAGCTGAAATTTCATAACTGAATATTGATGACTCAAAGACCCAAACTGACTTGACACTAACTCAATACTAAAACACAACTGAAAAACTTGAAAATATGCTCAAAATGGAGCTTATTCAATAAAACTTACTCTAACTGTTCCATTCATCCCCTGATCAAGTGAAGTGAAATAATCAATGCAACCAAGTAAGCATTCAGGTTGCTGTTTGCATTCTCCACAAGTGCTTGCTTATGAACAACAAGAGAGAACTACTGAAAGGCAACACCCATGAAAACTTGTAAACAGACTCGTTGAATACTATGGATTCTTTATCTAACTCCAAGAATACTGCATAAGGATCTTGAAATTCTTGTGCACTAGGGCTTAGCTCATCCAATGGATTACTTTCCTTCTCCTCATACCATGAATGCAACCTTTCATTTGAGCTTTGTTACGAGACTACTGTTGATAATGACAAAGAAACTGGCTACCAGATCAAGTTTGTATCAATACTTTTTCCAAGCTCACAGTTAGCTAATGGAGAAGGGCTTTGACTGCAGACATCATCCAACACATCAGCTATTGGATCATGAAAAATTTGAAAACAATGTTGCAACCCATTTTCTATTGATTCCAATGAGATTGCATGATTTTCTACAAGCTGCTCATCCTTTATTGAAGATGTAATATGCAAATTTCCCTTAAAAAACTAAATGATTCAAAACAAAATGGTACAGAATCATCTTGCATCATTTGATCATATGTTCCAGCTTCCAAATCTTCATCTACAACCTGACAATCAATGGCATTTAGGGGCTGCAAATCTAGATATGAGAAGTCTTGAACAAGGATTTCATTCCCTTCTAGATGGTCAAGATCAAAACTTATCGACGGTTGATTTTTGATTGCACAAAAGTTGTCTCTGATGCTCTCAAATGAAGTAAAACAAAAAGGCAAAGATCTTTCACTTACTTCAAAATTTTCTATAATTTCCTCTTCACTTCCATAGCTGATATGCAGCGGATGATTAGTGTATTAGAGCTGCTGAAAATGAACTTCCTCCTTCCACAAACTAGCTACAAATTTGTCTGCAAGATTATCTTCTGTTTGGAGATCATAATCATCATCATACTGCTCAAACTAAGACAAATCATCAATATAAAACACATCATCAAGCATACATGTCATATCAAAAGATCTCTCTTCTACAAGCTGATCTATAAAAGAATCATTATTAGATATATGACAATTGGGATCAGAAAGAAAATGTTTTGGATCAGCCACTTGTTCTTCTTCAATTAGCGAGCCATGGTCTTGAACATCATACTCATTCCTTGTGGTGATCTTTTGCATCATCTCTTCCACTGCACTTACGAAAATGTCGAGCTTTACCTCTAAAGATGTCGTTTCATCTGGATCTATGTTCTTCCTCTTTTCTTCCTTCAACCTTTCCCTTCTGATCAGAAAATTAGCCTCTACATCTACTACATTGTTCTGCATCTCTTCCAATGTTGCAAGGTTCCTTTCCCTCAGATGAAACTCCATTTCTAGATCAAAGGCTTCCGGGTAGTGTAAGAGAGCAGATCCAGGAGGAGGTCTTATATTAACTGGCATCGAAAAATAAACTCGGTTAAACCTGGAAGAAAACTGTTGTACAGTCTCCCCTGGCTATCTTTTCAGCTATTTATACTCTTCTAGAATCAAGAAAGGGTTCTATCTGATCACCTACTTGTCGAGGAAAATTTTGACAAACAACCGGAAATCTGAGATGCTCGCATCGGGTAGGGTTTTGAATCAACTCTTGACTTTGCCTTGCAAAGAAAGAGCAAAACGTCTAACGCTGAAATCTTCTTCATAAACTTCATAAAGGTCAATAAAAGACTCAAAATTCAGTACATGTCTCTCAGCAATGATGTTGTCACATTCACCATCAAATCTTGATAGATATAGGTAATGATTTTTAGGGAAAGCAGGGATATAGGAGATAAAATTAAAGGCTTGTATCGATCTTGAATTTTACAAGGCATAGGAATTTTACAAGGTGATAGCTTGTTGGAAAAATTGTCAAGTCTACTTTCCATAACATCTTGAATTTTTCAATTTGGAGTTCATTTTCCCTGTCAAAAGTCAAATCTCCCAAGACTAGTCAAAATGTACAGAATGAGGCTGCCCAAATGTAGAGTGATGTTGTAGTAAACTTTTGAAGGTATTACTCAACTCCAAATTGAGCTCCTGATAGCTCATTGGAAAGATCTTTGTGTCTTCGTATCATTTGACTCATCAAACAAGTCATTTGGTCATTCCATCTAGGAGAACAATTGATTTTACCAAGTTCACTCTGGAGGTGCATCAACCCTCCTGAGGCAAATGATGTTTTCAACATTTCTCCCAAACCATGAAACTTGTGTAAAAACTAAAAGAAGTTTTTCTTCTTGGGTCAATTATGGACAAAAACCTCTCTCATGTTTGTCAAATTCATCTTCTATTTATCAGAAAAATCATTTGATTAAAACCTATCCCGATGTGTGTAACAAGGGATTTGTAGAAATGAAGGGAAATGAAGGGGATAAGGGGCTTATAAATTCTTGAGAAAATTTTGGGAAGTAGGGAGGGATTTTGGGAAGAATGAGAAAGTGGAATTTCAAATATTGAGTGAGAGGAAGGGGTCCAAAAGGGAAAAACACAGGCCTAGCCTAGAAAATTGTCAAATTATAGCAATGAGCTAGGGTTTGTGGGAAAATGATGCGTTTGAGGAATATTAGTGATGGGACGTTCTTAATAAGGTACATTAAGGATAGGGGAAGGTGTATGAGCATCAGGATACAAGTTTTGTTAATGATTTGACCATCCAAGAGAAATTACCTTCAAAACCCTAGGAGAGGGAAATGAGCCTTACCTAAGCACAACTGAAGCACGAACAAGGTGTAAACTAACCCATTGGAACCTGAAATGATGATGACAACTCTTTGAATGATGGTACACTCAGCTGAATGGTGACATGGATTGACACTTGGAAAACTTTGGAAGGAGTGAAAACAAATCCTAGACCTAATACCTAGTGACCAAAATTTACTTGAAGACTCACTGAAATGAGAAAATTTGACTTTGACACCCTAAGACCACTTTGTAAGAGCATGCTTGATCGCTAGTGGAAGGCTTCAAAGACTGACACTAACACCAACTTAATTCAATATTTATTGCAGATGATACAAGACACACTCCTTGTGGAAAAGGTGTAGTAAAAGTTTCTCTTTCTGGAATTGGACAAAAACTAATTTCAAATGTTTGGTATGTACCAACTTTCAAGAAGAATTTGTTATCATTAGTCACGATTCGACAAGTGGGAAATTAGGTTGTTATGGAGGATGTCTTAGTAAAAAAAATTCCATTAAAAAAAATATGAAAACAATCATGATAGGATATGAAGATGGAAAACTTCTAAGAGTGAAAGGAACAGTGATTCCATGGAAGTTTGATTTTGCAAGAGTAACAACAAGTACACATATTTCACCAATAAGGTTGTGGCATGTTAGATATGGGAATTTAAACTTTGAAAGTTTCTCTCAACTTCAAAAGCAGAGAATGTTTAAAGTAATTCCAAATTTTAAGAAATAAAATGCAAGATGTGAAGCTTGCATTTACAGGAAAAAAATTTGAGAGACTTTTTCAACAAGTTCATGGCGTGCAAACAAGCGTTTACAATTGGTTCACAGTGACATTTGTGGACCTCTACATACTTCTCTAGGAGGTTGTAGATACTTTTTACTCTTGATTGATGATTTTAGTAGAAAGACTTCAGTTTATTTCTTGAAACAAAAGTCATAAATATTTGAAAAGTTTAAGACTTTTCTCCAACTGGTTGAGAATTAGGCTAAAGAGAAAATTGGAAATCTTCGAATAGACATTGGAGGGTAGTTCACTTCCAATTAATTCCAAACTTATTATAGGGACAATGGTATCAAAAGACAACTTACAAATGTCTACGCTCCACAGCAAAATGGAGTAGCAAATAGAATCAATCACACCTTGTTAGGGATTGCAAGATCCATGTTAAATTTAAAAAATTTAAGTCCTTTATATTAGGCAGAAGCAATATATATAGCAGTCTACTTAAGGAACAAGTATCCTAATGCTTCCTTGGATGTACTTACACCATATGAATCACGGTTTGGTTTCAAACCTTGAATCAAACATATTTTACTTTTTGGTTCAGTGTGATATGCCTTAGTTCTAAAAGAAAAGTGAACTAAGCTTGATTAAATAAGTTTGAAGTGTACATTGATTGGGTATTTCGATGAAAAGAAGGGATATCATCTTCTATCCAATGGAAATTTTATTGTCAGTGGGGATGTTATATTTGATGAAACAGAAATCAAGAGTGCCACATAGATAGAAAGTCTTCTACAAAAATTGGAAACTAAGGGAGAGAAAAAGAAGAGAAAAATGAAAAATCAACCAAGTACACAACATTGGTATGAGATTGAATTGCCTTCATTAGAAAATGGTTCATCCAACTCACCTACTTCACCCAAACCATCTAGATCTTCTAGAAGATCATCTGAATATTCGAGCAGTAGTTCATCTGGTAGTGACTCTCCACCCCCTAAATCTTCATATGATCGAAGAACATCTATTTATATAAATCCACTGTATAATGATGGTGATTCAACTTTGGAAGGATGTCAAACCAGATGAACAAAATAAAACAGGAACATGAAGTATACAAACAAATGAAGAATTTTTTTCCTTAATAAAAAATGATTTTACTGAGCCCGACCACATACAAAGAGGTAGTAAAAATGTAGAATGGAAAAAGGCAATGGTTGAAGAATACAAGGAAATGATGGTAAACAACACTTGGAAACTTTTTCACTATCTTGAAAATGTGAAACCCATTGGATGAAAATGGGTTTACATAAATAATTATTTATTGAGAAATGGCAATGCGAAATTCCAATTTAATTTTTCCTTGCATTAAACTGTGAATTAAAATTGAATTATATTCTCATATCAACTTGTAAATAGTTAATTAAGTTTAATTAACCTAATTATCTTAGGAATTTCAACTTTGAATTCTTTATGTAGTCATGTATATGTTCTCCCTAAATGTTAGGGGTCCAGGATGAGTTTATTTGAGTTGTAATTAGATAAATTAGTTTGATTGAGTTATAGACAGTTAAACTAGTTCTAACTATTTGTGGAGCTAGTAGAGGTCTAGTAGTGATTTGGTGCACTAGTGCATCCTTAGTGCTACTGCAACTAACTGAAGGTTCCCTCATGAGAAACTCATGCATGTTAGTTCAGAGAAAGACCCAGTTGAGACTAGAGTACAAGGACAATGTGCTATCAGTTGTAGAATTATCTAAGCTATACAGGTCATGCATACAATCAGAGAAGGACCTAGTTTTGGATTGTGTAGTTATGGAGGAAGGATTTCCCAATTAAATATGGGTTTATCCTCACAGGAATTGCGTAAGGAAATAGGGGATTGGCAGGTAGAAAGAATGAGCTAAGTGTTGGTCAGTTTAGGCTTGTGAGGTAGAGACTTGATCATACTTGTGCAAGAATTGTTCTAGTGAGAACAAGATTTGTATTATCACTCATATTTCTAATTAATGCAATAGATAGTCGAGGTTTTGAGCAATGACTTTCCCTAGAGAAAAAATTGTGTTATATGTCTTTGATTATCTTCCTCTTCTCGATTATTGTTTTCATCGATCTTTTGGTTTCTGTTGTTTAAATAATAGAGTAGATTCTTGTCTTATGTTTAGTACATTACATGAGCTGTGAATCTAAAGGAAAATCTACATGGTATCAGAGCTGAAGACATTATACTATAGGATATTTTGAAGTTTTTAATTTTTGGGTTACAGGTGAAATTCGAATTTGTAATACATATTTCAGGATGGGCAAATGGATTCTAGGGCTTGAGGCTTGAGTATGCCTTAGACGGCAACTCGCATCATATAGCCTAGAAGGACAGGGTGGAGGATAATGGTCTCAAGGAATTTGTTGATTAAGGCATTCCTAAGCCAACAACATCAGATGTAAAGAATCTGGCCAAATGGAAGAAGTGTGTGGTGAATGTAAGGCAGATAATCCTTGATGCAATTCGAGGCCACATTGTCTCGAGCCTCCATGGGAAGGGAACTCTGTATGGTATGTGGAAAGCATTGATGAACCTATTCTAGAATAGTAGTGACCATAGGAAGTTGGGACTGAAAGACAAATTTTGAAAAATCAATATGGAGAAAGGCGAGATCATTCCAAAATTCTTGACCAATTTCACCCCCTATCGTGATGAGCTTGGAAGTGTTGGAATAAATTTTCCCAATGATGATATGTTGAGCCTAGCTCTCCTAGGCCTTCCCAAAAGTTTGAATAACTATAAGGACTCTATCAATGGGAGGGAGAAGTTGCTAGACTAGGAACGAATGTGGTCAGATTTGATGCAGGAGGAGATTAGAAGGAACACTAGAGATGGCTCCTCATTAAAGAATGATGATGAGGAAAATTGTGTCTTAGTGGGTAAGGCAAGGAAAGGGAAAGGGAAGGAATCCCATTCCAAATCATATTCTTCTCATGGAGGAAATAAGAAAGACAGGTAAAAAGTTAAGTTCTTTCATTGTCATGAGCTCAGACATTTTTATACAAACTATTTTCTCAAGAAGTCCAAGAAGAAGTCCTCAAGAGGAGTGGCGGGCGAGGCTTTGGCCTCTCAATTTGAATTGGACTTTACTCTCATTACATGCATGGTGTCATCAATGATGGGTAGTGTATGGTACCTTGACAATGGGGTTTCATTCCACATGACTGGTGACAAGGAGTTGTTCAGTGCCCTGGAGGAGAAGGATATCTAGATGCATATCGACATGGGTGACGATAGGAGGTATAGTGCTACTAGATTGGGCATGGTTACTTTTCGGAGGGGTATAGGTGCTCCTCTCACCTTAAGAGATGTTATGTATGTGCCCGAGTTGAAGAAGAACTTAGTATCAGTCACCATGTTAGAGGATAGAGGCTATGATATGGCCTTTAGTAAAGGAAAGGCTTTCCTTCGACACATAGTCATAGGTCATGTAAAGAAATAGGGATTCGAGTTAATAATCTCTATAAGTTGGAGGTAGAGGATTGTGTTGCTTTGAGTATGAAAGCATAGAAGGTGTATATCCAAGACATTGGTGAGTTGTGGCATAGGCGATTGGGTTACTTGCATCATGGGGATTTGAAAATCATGCAACAGATCTCTATTGGTCTTCCCAAAGGTATGCTAGAGCAAGTTGATACATGCAAGGGGTGTACTTTGGGAAAATACACCAAGGCTTCCTTTCACGACAAAGACAGTTGAGCAAAGGTGATTCTAGAGCGAGTCCATTCAGATGTGTGTGGATCATTCTCAATAGCATCCATGACCAAACACATGTATTATGTTATATTTGTTGACGAGTTTTCTCATAAATGCTGGATATTTTTCATGCAAAAGAAGGATCAAAATTTCACAAAGTTTTATGAATTTAGAGCATTAGTCGAGAAAGAGTTTGGAAATAATGTTAAATCTCTAAGGAGTGATAATGGTGGTGAGTATGTCTCAAATTAGTTTAAGAACTTCTATGAAGGAGAAGGAATTAAACGAGATTTGATGACACCCCATAACCCACAACATAATGGGGTGGCCGAAAGGAAGAACAGAAGCAGTGTAGGGGAAACACAAACGATGTTGCATGATAAGGGCCTACCACTACACTTGTGGGCCGAAGCACGCAACAAAAATGCTTATTTGCAGAATAGAAGCCTGCATCGAATACCTGGGATGAAGACACCAGAGGAGGCTTTCTCCAGTAAGAGGCCAAATGTTGGTCACTTCAGGATTTTTGGGTCATCAATATATTTCCATGTGACCAAAGATGCACAAAAGAATCTTGAGCTGACAACAAATTTGGGGATATTTATGGGGTACATTGATACACCTCACAACTATCGGGTGTGTACTTGCTAACGATCAAGATGATAGTGGTTCATAGGGATATGAGATTTGATGAGGAGAAGGGCATGCAAGTTTCCATTGAGAGGGAACTTCAGCTACATGCGGTTGAGGAGCCTCAGATTGATGTGGAGCAGCCACATGCAGAGGATCTGGTAGTGGAGATGTCCACTCAGGCAGAGTCTTCCATAGATGATAGAAAGAGCACTAGAGAGGTTGACAGGTTATTGCATGATGCACGAGAGAATGTGAGAGTACCCACATCTTAGCACAAGTAGAGGAGGTCACCTAAGAGGTACATTAGATACATGGCTCTTATGAGAAGATGTGTTGAGACAAATCCATCTTCCTTTGAGGAGGCATTATGGAAACTAGTTTGGGTTGATGCCATGGTGGAGGACTATGACTCCATAGTTCATAACATTGTTTGGGATGTGTTCTTAAGACTATATGGACAAGTCAGTGGTGAGCTATTGATGGATTTACAAGGTAAAGAAAGTTGCATATGGTAGTGTGGTGAAGCATAAGGCTAGGTTTATGTCCCATGGCTTTTCACAGGTAGAGGGGATTGACTATGATAAGGCCTTTTCTCCTGTTTCAAGGTACTCATCCATCAGATCTATATTGGCATTATCAATGCAGATGGGTTGGAAGATACATCAAATGGATGTAAATAAAACCTTTTCTTATGGCATGATTGAGGAAGAGGTGTACATAGACCATCCTAAATGTTTTTAGAGCTTTGACCATGAGTCACATGTGTGTCGGCTCAAGAGAGCATTGTATGGGTTGAAGCAAACACCCTGTTCTTGGTACACTAGGATCGATAGCTACTTCACCAAGTTGGGCTTCACCAAGAGTGAAGTGGATGTGAACCTGTACCACACAATAGTGGAAGGTAAATTGTTGATCATTGTGTTATATATCGATGATTTTATTTTTATAAGTGATGATCAGATGATGAAGTCTTTTAAGGAGGATCTTATAAGAGAATTTGAGATGAAAGACATGGGGCTCATGCATTACTTTTTGGGCATCGAATTATGGTAGGGTGATAGAGAACTATTTTTGTTTTAGGGAAAATATGCCAACGAGATACTCAATAGGTTTTGCATGGAGAGAAACAAACCCATGGAGACTCCTCTAGCAAGTAACTAGAGGAAGGAGGATGCTACTTTAGGGGAAGTAGTGGAAGCTACTATTTACAGTCAGCTTGTGGTTTCACTCAGGTATTTGGTGAACATGCGACCAGATATGTGTTATGCAGTTAACCAACTTAGTCAAGCGATGGTTAGGCCTACCAAGTTGTATTGGAAGGAGGCAAAGCATGTGTTGAGATACCTCAAGGGAACTACTCAATATGGATTGCGGTATAGACAGGTAGATGGAGTGAAGCTTCAAGGATTCATAGATGCAGATTAGGCAGGGAGTCCATAAAAAAGGAAGAGCACATCAGGAGAGATCTTTAGTATTGGGTTAGCAATAGTTTCTTGGTACAATAGGAAATAGAGATTGGTTGCACTCAGTTTGTTATAGCTAGAGTACATGGCTGCAAGTCAAGAAGAATGTGAGGCCATCTGGATGCGGAAGATTCTGGTTGGTTTGTTTGGTTGAAAGATGGATCCAACTGTGATTTACAACAATGATAAGAGTTGTATCAAACTCTTTAAAAATCTAGTTTTTCATGATTGGTCTAAGCATATAGATATCTAATATCATCATCTTTGAGATGTGTATTGAGGCGGATTATGTTGTTGGAGTACATTCCCACTGAGGTGCAAGATGCTGAAATTTTGACAAAGGCGTTGTCAAGATGTAAATTTGAGTTTCACAGAGATAGGATTGGGGTAGTTGATAATCCCTTTCTTGTTGAGAGAGAGTGTTGAGGAATGGCAACAAGAAATTCCAGTTTAATTTGTCCTTGAATTACACTGTGAATCAAAATCGAATTATATTCTCATAGCAACCTGTAAATAGTTAATTAAGCTTAATTAACTTAATTAGCTTAGAATTTCAAGTTGGAAGTATTTTTTTAGTCATGTATATGTTCTCCCTAAATGTTAGGGGTCCAGGATGAGTTTATTTGAGTTGTAATTAGATAACTCAATTTGACTAAGTTATAGACAATTAAAGTAGTTCTGGCTATTTGTGGAACTAGTAGAGGTCTAGTTGTGAGTTAGTGCACTAGTGCATTCTCAGTGCTACTCTAGATAACTAAAGATTCCCTCATGATAAACTCATGCATGTCAGTTCAGAGAAAGACTCATTTGGGACTAGAGTGCAAGGACATTGTACTATCAATTGTAGAATGATACGAGTTGTACAAATCATGCATGCAATCAGAGAAGGACCTAGTTTTGGATTGCACAGTTATGGAGGAAGGATTTACCAATTAAATATGGGTTGATACTCATGGGATTTCACAAGGAAATAGGGGCTTGGAAGGTAGTAGAAATTGGCTAAGTGTTGGTTAGTGTGGTCTTGTGAGGCAGAGAGTTGATCATACTTGTGCAGGAATTGTTCTAGTGAGAACAAGTTTTGTATTATCACTCATATTTCGGATTAATGTAATAGATAGTCGGGGTTTGGAGTAGTGGCTTTCCCTAGAGGAATAATTGTGTTATGTGTCTTTTATTATCTTCCTCTTGTTTCTTATTGTTTTCATCGATCTATTGGTTTCCATTGTTTAAAGACTAGAGTAGATTCTTGTCTTGTGTTTTAGTACATTACATGAGCTGTGAATCTACAGGAAAATATACAAATATACAAATATGAGCTGTGAATCTATTTTGTTGCCAAAGGTTTCACTCAAAAAGAAGGAATCGACTATGAAGAAACTTGTTTGCCTACAACAAAGTGTAACACCATCAGATTAGTACTTGCATTATCAGCTCAAAGAGTATGGAAAGTACATCAGATGGATGATAAAAGTGCGTTCCTCAATGGAGACTTACAAGAAGAAGTATGTATGACTCAACCTCCAGGTTTTTATATTTAAGGGAAGGAACACAAATTATGCAAAATGATCAAGGCTTTTATACATATTGAAACAACCTCCACGAGCTTGGTACACAAAAATGGACGAGTACCTTCACAAGGTTGGATTTAAGTGAAGTGAATCTAATGATACTTTATACATGCACTAATAGGGTAAAAATATGGTGATTCTAGCTATGTATGTGGATGACTTGATCATTACTGGGAATAATAATGATCATATTATACAGGTGAAGAATGAGTTACAGGCTAGATTGAAGATCACTCATTTGGGATTACTGCACTACTATCGTGGAGTTGAAGTATTCTAACATCCAAAAAATATTTTCATTAGTCAAGGCAAGTATGCAAATGAAATAATTAAACTATTTGGAATGGATATCGCAATCTAATTCTCATCCTAATGGAATAAAACTTAAAAATTTCAAAATTTGAAGGGTGGGAATTGGTAAACAATACTACTTATAGAAAGTTGATTGGAAACTTGATCTATCTGACAACCACTCATCTAGACATATCTTATGCAGTCAATATTCTCTCATGCTTTATGCATGAATCAAGCGAAATCCACTGGAATGCAGTAAAAGGGGTCCTTAGACATATCCAATGGACAAAAGCTTTTGGTCTTCTTTACAAAAAGACTAAGAATTGTGTATATGGTGGATATTCAATTGCAGATTTTGTTGGAGGTATTGATGATCGGGCATCAACATTAAGTTATGTGATGTACATTCGGTCAGTTGTAGTTTCTTGGAGTTGCAAGAAGCAAGCTACAATGGCCACTTCTTCGATTGAAGCAAATTATAAACATGGGAAGTAGCATATGAAATTGTTTGGTTGCGCAAAGTTTTGTAGGATTTAGGTGTTCCTCAAGTAGAAGCAACATCTTTATGTAACAACCCTCATGAAAATTCCATGTAAAAATATATTTAAGGCCACAGTGATGGGACATGTATTCTAAGCTAAATGGTGGGGGAAACATCCTAGTGGGTGTTGATTCAGTTTATTATGGCTAAGGGAATTGGCAAAGGAAATGGAAAAGCATTTGGAAAGGCATGAGGCATTTATTGGAATTTTATTTATGAAAATAATTGAAACTAGGAGAAAAGGAAGGTGAAAGGTCATAAGTTGCATGTGAGGAAGAAAATGAAGGGAAATAATGGAAAATGAAGAAAATGGAGGCCTCATTAATAAAAAGGCTTCTGAGGATCAGTGGGAAAGACTTGGAAAATTCATTGTTGGAGTTATCTCTCATTATTCCCTCTGACATACTCTTGGAGACTTAGAGTTTTCTTGGAGCACTCTTGGAGGGTGTGGCACACTTGGATTCTTAGAGCAAGAAGGAAAACAAAGAGCAGGAAAGTGCAAGAGGGCATTAGGATCAGCAACTACATCAAATTTTCTTGCAAGTACCGAGTTGCATGTATGCTTCCTTCACTAGTTTTGGCATCCATGACATATGCATGTGGATTTTTGGTTGTGATATATCATTAGCATGGAGGATGGTCAGGATTGAAAGTGGATTGCCTAGCGTTTCCATTTCCTAGATAGCCATGGTGATTGTGGATTTATTTCCTTGTTGTGTTTTTGGTTGGATCTCATGTTTCCTTAGATTGGGTTGAGTTACTAGTCTCATAGCCTTGGTTGGACAAATTCTTTAGAGCCCTAAAATAGCTTGGGTTGAGTTACTAGTCCCATAGCTTGGGTTGGAAAACCACTCTGGAGCCCTTGGTGGGTTGAGTTACTAGTCCTGTAGCCTTGGTTAGGAAAATTATCTAGAGCCTAGTAAAAGTTGTGGGTTAAGTTACTAGTCCTATAGCCTCGGTTGGACAAACACTCTAGATCTCTGGATGGCTAGGATAGAGACTGATTTTATGATGGTTTTGATGATATTTGACCATGAGGTGCAATAACTGCTTGATGGGTTGAGGTGGATGGCCTCTAGAAGCCTTGGATGATTTTTTATTGATGTGTTCTATGATATCCCACATTCATGCTTCGAATATGACACGCGGGTGAATGGCTGAAGAGAGATTTGGCTTAGCCATTCTACGGTCGGATGGAACGTGGAAGCCCCATCTCAGGTTTGGATTTTTCATCATTAATGAAAGGTTATTTCTCCTTGTATTTCTATGAGTATTATTATGGATTATATTTGGTTTATATGGTTTTGATTTCATGGATAATTTTGTCCCTATTATTCTAGTTATTTACATGTTTTATGATAACAACCATGTGTGGCTCTCATCATGCTTTTACTTGTAATTGAATGATCAATGTATCTATGACCTAATGAGTGGACTGGCAGTTAAAGTGATAAGGAAACAATTCTTCATGGAGAATCTTAGATAAGTATGATACCCTTATGCTCATATATGTTATTTACACCTGTAGGTTGCATATTTACTAAGTATTTGACAAAATTCCTGCCATGCTTAGTAGGGGTCCAGTCAAGGTCTTGAACAAATATTTTCTTTAGTACTATCATTTCCATGTTATTTTTCTGATTTGAAGAGATGGTTCAATTTTGGGCAATGACCTGGGATCTGGTCCTGAAAAAGTGGCTCAAATCTCGGAGTCATTGGCATAACACTGACAATTTGGGTCTCTGGTCATTGGCAAGAAATCCTATGAGAGAGAATATAGGGTTATAGTAGCATGCATGCCTTTTCATGGGAGTGACTTTGGGTTTAATTCATCTAAATGCTAGGTTAACTCCAAGGTTGGGCACCTAGAGTGGTGGATTAGCTTTTGTGCCTCCTGAAGCACCTGAGGTAGGTCTGTGTGTTGTGTTTTCATCAATTCCATTTCCTGAAGGTTACCTAGTGGTGGTCTGGTTGCAGGTGTAAGGGATAATCATTCAAATCCAGAAACTATTTCCTTAAGTGTAGGTGGAAGTTCTTCTTCAATTTCCTTTTCAGTTTAAGTCATCCACCTCCAAACTTAGATATTCTACTAAAACAACATAATTGCTAAAATTCCCTAAAAATTAGCAGAACTTCACTTACCCCAGAATCAAAAGGAAAACCACACTGTTGTTAATAAACTTCTTGCATCTACCTTTCTCCCAACCTTTATCAGATTAATTCTCCCCCATCGATCCTCATTCTTCAATCCGACAGTCAGCGCTTTCCCCGCTCACAAACTAGCTGGGTTTGATCAAGCCTGTTTGATCCAACGATTGATACTTAATATCGCATGGAATTCTTGTTGATGTTTATCAAGCCGAGAGCACGCGATAAAAGGATTTTCTCCGCGCTACTTGTCAGCGGCTAAATGGAATCGCGTGACTATCCCAAAATACTGCTTACCTCCTTGAGTCTGCACGAAAACATATTTCGCCTATGAAGGCCACTTTACCCGTGTTTTTAACTCCAGCGCTTGTTTGTGCGTGACTGCCATAGATCTAATGATTCTGTCGATCGAATGGTTGTAGGCTTCTTCGGGTTCCCTCATGAATTTATCAGAATTTTCCCCTTATGCTATGATTTTAGCTCTTCCGCTAGGTTTAGCTCTTCCTCTTAGAATTAAGATCTTAGCTAACTAAAGCTTTGTGGTTCGAAACACATTCGATTTAACTTAATACACAGTGAATGAGGAATTAAAACGTGATAACACCAAATCATACAAAACACTAGTTTTACTGGACAAAATGGAATTCAACAATATACAGAGATATTTCAAAGGAATTCAACCTCCATGATTTAACCTTTCATGCATATAGTAGAGATACAAAGATATTTCAATTCTTTTACAGTCTAATTCTTCATAGCCAAATCCAACCAAAAATCCTCTTACAATAGTTCAAAACTTACATAAATACTTTACATCCAATGATCTGATCCTCAATCAATGGATCGAATCTATCTAATCCTAGATAAATACCTAAAATGCTTGATATTCTCCCTGAGAATATCAACTAAGTCTGAACTACTTGGATTAATTACAAAATCATTCAAATACCTATATTCTAGCTCAAATCTTGTCTAGAAAATTTTGTAAATTAACAGCTAAAGGATCCCACTCCTTTGCTTGTAAACTTTTTTTGGATTTTTGGAATAAAATTAAGCCTTTTTCCTTCAAGCCTCATGCTCCTATATCAGAATCTTGAGGAAAAAATTCTTCATGGGCTTTTGTCCATGAGCTCTTCTATAGAACTACCCAACTTTTGTAGCATGGTATATGTTACCCAGGTAGCATCAACAATTGATTGATCTTTCCACTTGACCAAGTACTAAAAATACTCCTATCCCCTTGTCTTCTTAAACACTCTTTTATCCAATATCTTCTATGGTTACAATGCCTTTTTTGTAGGTTATTGTTTTACCCAATCCACCTCTTGTTCCTCCTTGTCTTCTGTTGTGTCATCTTCCTTTCCATTTTCATACCTGTACAAATCAACAACATTGAAAATTGGAGATATTCCAATACCACGGTGTAACTCAACTTCGTATGCATTTGCAGAAAAATTCCTTAAGACTCTGCATGGTCCAATCTTCTTAAATTTAACTTATTATACTCCCTTTTTGGAAATATTTCCTTCCTTAGGTGTTCCAAAACCAAATATCCAACTTCAAAATTAACTTCCCTCTTCTTCAAATTTGCTCTTTTCTTGTATTTTGTGTTGCTATCCTGTAACTGTTGTTTTACCTGTTCATGTACTGCTTGAATCTCTGAAGCAAAATTTTCTCCTTGAGCACTCCTCATTTCAGCTTTACCCAAACCTCTCAATTCAGACACTCCTCTTGGATGAATTCCATAAACTATATGGAATGGACTCTACCATGTACTCCTATTAGGAGAATCACTATAAGCATATTCAACCTATGCCAAAACTTGATCCCACTGTTTGGGATGTTCACCTGCAAGACTTCTCAGAAGATTACCCAAGCTTCTATTTACAAATTCAGTCTACCCATCTGCTTGAGGATGATAAGAAGAATTGAAACTCAGTTTAGTACCAAGTTTCTTCCATAAGTTGCTCCAAAAATGACTAACAAATTTGGTGTCTTTGTTTGAAACAATGCTCTTAGGTAACCCATGCAACCTTACAATTTCCTTAAAAAATAAATTTTCAATATGAGTAGCATCATTGGTTTTATAACATGGAATAAAATGTGCCATTTTTGAAAATCTGTCAATTACAACATAAATTGAATCATTGCCTCTTTGAGTTTTTGGTAAACCCAAAACAAAGTCCATACTTACCATATCCCAAGGTCTATCTGAAATAGGTAATGGAACATACAAACCTATGTTTCGGCTCCTTCCCTTTGCATATTGACGGACTTTACAATTCTTCACATACTTTTCTACTTCAGATCTCATCTTCGGCCAGAAATAAAACTGGTTCAATTGCTCATAAGTCTTGTCTACACCAAAATGTCCTCCATGACCTCCACTATGTTTCTCCTTGATCAAATTGTCTCTCATAGAACAATTTGGTATGCATAGCTGATTTCTTTTAAAAAACAGTCCTTCTTTCAAGAAATAATCCATCCACTTACTTCTATCTAACAAAACATGATTCTTACAAGCTTCAAACGCCTCTTTAAAATCTAAATCTTTCTCATATAATTCCTTAAGAAAATCAAAACCCAACACTTGAATTTGACTTTCTTGAACTAAAATTATTTTTCTACTTAAGGCATCTGCTACTTTTTTGATTGGTCAGTTATATGTTTCATCACAAAATTAAAACCTTGATGATATTCTACCCACTTTGCATGCTTCTGGTTAAGCTTTGGTTATTGTATAATGTACAACAATGCATGGTTATCTGAATAAAGTAAAAACTCCCTAGACATTAAGTAATGTCTCCACTTCTTCAAACACTGCACCATTGCATAAAACTCCTTGTCATAAGAAGAATATTTCTTCTTTGACTCATTCAGTTTTTCACTAAAATAAGATAAAAGTATATCCTCCTGACTTAAAATAGCTCCAATGGCTTCTCCATTGGCATCACACTTCACTTGAAAAGGTTTGTTAAAATCAGGAAAAATCAAAATAGGTTTCTCAGTAATCTTTCTCTTCAACAGCTGGAAGTTCTTTTATGCTTCAGCAGTCCATTTAAATGGATGTGTGTCCTTCTTTATAGTGTCAATAATAGAAGCATTGATCTTACTAAAATTCCTTATGAATTTCCTATAAAAACTAGCAAGACCATGAAAATTTCTTACCTCAAAGACACTTTTTGGTGAAGGCCACTCCATGATTGCCTTGATCTTCTCTAGATCCATCTTTAACCCATTAGTAGTAACAACAAAACCCAAATATACCAACTCTTCCTTCATGAATGAAAATTTATTTAAATTTAATAGTAACCTCTCTTGTTGTAGCCTATGTAAGACATAACTCAGATGCCTCACATGTTCCTCTTTTGATCTTCTATAAACTAATATATCATCTAGATATACTATTCCAAATTTACCAATAAATTCTTTCAAAAATTCATTCATGAGCCTCATAAATGTAATAGGAGCATTTGATAACCCAAAAGGCATTACCATCCATTCATACAATCCTTCATTTGTCTTAAAAGTAGTTTTCCACTCATCTCCCTCTCTAATCCTGATTCGATGATAACCACTTTTTAAATCAAACTTTGTAAAATATCTTGCTCCACTCAAACAATCCATCAAATATTCAATTCTAGGTAAAGGAAATCTGTACCTGATTGTTATCTTGTTGATTGCTCCTGAATCAATCACATTCTCCAGCCTCCATCTTTCTTTGGGCTCAACACTGTTGGCACTACACAAGGACTCAAACTCTCTCTAATCAGTCCCTTATCTAACAGTTCCTGAACTTGTTTCTTGATTTCTTCATTCTCTATGGGAGTCATCCTGTAAGCATCTTTATTACGTAGATTTTTTCCTGGAATCAAATCTATAGGATGACTGGTTTTTCTAATGGGTGGTAACTCATCAGGCAAATAATCTACAATGATATCACAATAATTGTCTAGCATCTCTTGAATTTCAATTGGAAAATCATAAATTTTTGTGGTATTAATTATTACCTTGGGTTTTCAAATCAATGCAAAATTTACATCATCCTCTTCAATCTACTGCAAGTACTCTGTTCCACTCAACAATAGAGTCTTTGGATCGGGTTTCCTTGATGCATCCTCTTCTTCAATAGGCAACATTGTATGATTGACACCATATTTACTAAATTTGTATGTGTTCATCTTTCCATCATGCATAGCTCCTCTGTCATATTGCCAAGGTGTTATGGAGAATTTAGCATCTACGGATAAATACTAATTCCTTAGACAAGTAGTTGTATCTAGAACAACAGTTTAAAATGTTTTAGAATTTTCCTATAAGAAATAGATAAGATGAGAAGATAGAAGGCCTACCTGTAGTTCCGCTTTCCTCTCGTCTCCCTTGTATCAATTCCATCACTCCTCCTCATATTTAATCCGCTTAAGAAGTACCCTGTAAACACAAAATAAGACAAAACCCGATCAAATCATACGATCTATTGAATATAAGTGAAAGGAATCAGATACAATTCACATACATAAGCATTATGAAATAATACAAAAATATGGTAAAAAGGTTCAAACACTTTATTAGATAGAAGAAGGAATTACAGCCATTGATGTCTGATTCAAAGCCATTGCTCCAGCTTGGATCCCATCCACACCACATCAAAAGCATGACAAACTTGTAGCATCACAATACTTGCTTCAAAGCCAAATCTCATAGTAGCATTATCTCCTTACAATTCAACATAATCCAGCCCCTGATCACTTAGATGAGTGGTCAATTTATAGGAAGACGAAGGATGCTTTGTCATTAATGGTGACATTGAATGGCCTTCCACACTTAGAATTAGTTCCATGGAGGGAGGGATGAGAGGATAGGATGCTCCTTAACTCATTCCTCATCCATTTTTGAGCTCATAGGAGTTGATAAGACAGGGAAACTTCTAGATGACTCCAAAAGATAATAATATTCCCCAAACCCTATGTAAATTTTGCTCATTCTTGTCCAGCGCATGTGAAAGGAAAACTAAGTGCTCTACAGAGCACCCTGGCAGTGGATTTAACTGCTCTGCAAAGCACCTTCATAAGGGCTTACCTGTGTTGGTCCCTCTAGAGGCAATTTCTGGATGTCTTCAAGTCATGAAATTGTTTGGGAAGGAGGCATTCAAAGGGGTGAATTGTTTAGGGCAAGAAACAAATAATTTTAGGGTTTGATGAGCTCGAAAAAATTGATATGAATGTTGGGATTTGATGTGCCCAAATGGATCTATAACAACTGCCCCCTAAAGCATGAAGTCAGAAAAATGCCAATGTCAAATGAAATGCTTTATGATGTGATGAGGAGGTATCAAAGTGGAAGGTGGCCTACATCAATTGCA
>APFE031120356.1:5570-49134 GCA_000404065.3 Pinus taeda | reverse complement strand
GAAGCCCACTATTGTTATTATTGTGCACTTACATTATTATTGTTATGTCGGCTCTGATTATATTATGACCCCTTAGACTCCTATATATAGAAAGGAGTTCTTTTCATTTGTATCATCCAAGAATTGTTCATTTATGTATTGTAAAGGAGGTTGATCCCTCGAAGAGGCTGAATTCTAAGGCGTTGATTTATCTTTTCTATCTTTTTCTTGAGCTGGTTTCATAACAAATGGCGGTCATGAAAATGAAGGTTTATGGTATTGCAAAAGATGAATTTTGACCGAATGACTTCTCTTTAACATGTCAGCGACACTAAAGTGAATTGGTATCATTGACCCAAAACAAAGTGATGGATGGTATGATAGACCAACGGTGTGATAACCATCAAGCTAATAACCTAACCCAAAAAGTAATGATGATGGAGTGAAAGTGTCATGCTTAAGAGCGACCTGTTACCATAAAGTGGTTTTCCCCCTTTTCCCATTTTCCCCAGACATTGCTGACTAGTACCTCTTTATTTTTATTGAGCTTGAGGAGGATAACATATGATTTTTGTATAATTTCACCCTTCGGGCAAATCCATCGCTATTTGATGTTTTAACGAGTCTAGCGAAGGTGAAACTCGGTCTTGTATAGATGGACAAGTTCGTCGCTATTTGATGTTTTTAACGAGTTTAATGACAAACATAACTCAGTTCTTTTCATGTTTAGAGAGTTTGAAAAGGGACAAAAAGAAAACTCCACAAGTTATTTTTCATAAATTAATCTCTCAAGATCGAAAAAGTGTAAAACAATACAAGGGAGATATCATTTCCAATCCATTCACAAGCTGAAAAGGACAAGCGCTCGACAATCTTTTCATATTTAGAGAGTCTGAAAAGAGCTTAAAGAGGACTCAATTTTGAGGAACGAGTGGTGTCTAGGGTAGCAACTGGTTTCGGTGATGTTGGAACTTCTGAAAACATGTTGATTTATGTGAAGAGGCTCGCTAATAAGACCACTCATTGCAATTGTTCCTCAAAAAATGTAAAACAACCAAGTGAAAGCGTATGATCGGCCAAGTAGATAGTAGCGATTGGATGAAGAAAATCAAGGCCCATCTAATGAAAGAAGCTGATAGAATGGCAATCACGAGGGTTAAAAATGGAAATGGGTTCATTTTTACACAAGCTTGAAATGACAAACTATGCTTGAATACAATTTCATTCTTACACAAGCTTGAAATGAAAAACTATTCTTGGAATTCAGTTTCATTTTTACACAAGCTCGAAAAGAAAAACTATGCCTGAGATTGGTTTACATGCCCCCAGCATGATGAAAGGGAGAGTCTCCTATAACCAGATGGAAGTCACTGCGGTGAAGTATGATGGTTATCCAACACCTTTTTGGATTCATCTAGATAGGGACAAAGGTGAATGGGGTGATTCCCTTCACATAACCTACAGGGAAACTTAACTTTAGCACTAGGTGTATGCTGCCCAAGCTTCATTACATTCACCTAAGTAGACTACTCATGGCTACCAGGTGGATGGAATGAAGGTTATTTTACGAGATCAAGTGAAAGACTCGACTGGGAGTTTACAAGATCTAATCAAAGACTTGACTTGGAACTTTTCTCCAGGGGACCTTGTTTCATTTTTTAATGAGTTTGACACAAGAAAAGGAACTCTGCTCAGATTCCTTATTTTATTTTTTAACGAGCTTGACAAAAGACAAGGAACTATGCTCATACTCCTTGTTTCATTTTTTTAACGAGGTTGACACACGACCAGGAACTATCCTCACAGTCCTTGTTTCATTTTTTAACGAGGTTGACACAAGACCAGGAATTATTCTCATATTCCTTGTTTCATTTTTTAATGAGGTTGACACAAGACCAAGAACTATCCCCATAGACCTATTTCATTTTTTAATGAGGCTGACACAGTAAACAGGTACAAGCACAGGCAGTTGGATAACAGGCACAAGCGACGGTGAACCAAGCGCTTGCCAAGTAGTTGAGGAAAGGATACTCATTGATGCACCTCCATCTATAATAGTGCCAAATACAATCATATTACAAACTTGTACTATGATCTGGAAAGGAACATATGAAGGAAGATGAAATCCTACCAGTTGATTCCAATAGACTACTTGGAGGGGGTCTTGTAGAAATGAGATAATTAACCCCTTGAGTTATGTGAACAGGAGGATTTTCCTCCTATCTTGATGGAACAGGTGGATTTCCCCCAAACTCATTTGAATCTGAAGAAAAAAAAGAACCTGAGTGGTATCATATTCACTCTCTTCGGGAAAGGTACAATTAGTTGAAGGTGAAATTGGGTTAACTGTTACCTCAACCTGTTGATTTGGGTTGGGTATAGACTCATAGGATTCACTTTTAGAGAGAGTGGGTTTGAACGACGGTTGATTTTGGTCAGTCAATTCATCAACTAGTGAAGAATTAAGGGAAAGTCTCCTATAACCATATGGAAGTCACTGCAGTGAAGTAGGATGGTTATCCAACACTTTTTTGGCTTCATCCAGATAGGGACAAAGGTGAATGGGGTGATTCCCTTTCATAACCTACAAGGAAACTTAATTTTACCCTTTTTTCCATGAGCTTTACTACTACTAGTTGATGGTGTGTCACCGGCATGATCTCCAGAAGCTGATGACACATGATGATGTGAAAAAGAAGACCATTCTTCTAAGGTTTGAGGAATATCAGGATACTTTCGAAGAAGATGTTGTCCCACAAAAAGTTTGCATGGATATCAAACTTTGTGAGGCTTGACGAACAATTTCTCATCAGATGTTGCATTCAAAGAAATGGTTGCTTGGTTGCCCCTCTGCTGAATTTAGTTCTTCTTCTTCTTCTTCCCTTTCTTCTTCTTCTTAGCAACCTGGTTACTAGTACCAATACTTTCACTAGGCGAAGAGGAAGAAAGGGAGGAAGAAACAACTGAGGAAGAAGGCAATGGGTCAACTTTAGGATCAACTGGAGGTTGATTTTGTCTAGTTGGAGTACTCGATTGAGGAGAAATCATGACATTTTGAACTAAGGAGGTTGAAAAAAACCATACTAGAGAGCCAATGGTAAATCTTGGAAGGGACAATGTAGCCATATATGGAGCACCAATATTTCCAAAAGAAGGAAAAGGACTAGGATTCCCATCAAAAGGGATTCCTTAATCGGTGGACTCCGGATAAACATAATCTCCCTGAATGCTGTGCTCGGTGTATCACAGTTTACAAGGCAGCCGACTCGGTTACCTAAGGATGGATATCAACCTAGAATTTTCCTCCCATATATACTCGAAGGTACGTGGAGGCCCATTCCGTATAAGCATTGTCTAATGCAAAACCACACAGTGAGAGCATTCCCATATACTTTATGTACTATAAGACCACCCTATATACCCGAAGGTACATGGATGAGCTACAATATACTCACATATGTGGAATGAGGTATGACACTCGGGATGTATTGCAGACAGGTTAGTGACAACTACTTTGTTTTATGATGTCGGAACACGTCTCTAGCCTAGACCTCTAAATGTTTTTCGTTAGGTGACAATGCTCCATTAGGTAAATTCAAATAAATTTTAAGTTGATCTTCTTTAGAATTTACCTTTCAAGGTTCACCATGTGATGTATGTTTGCAGTTCATAAAATGCAACTAATATGATAAGCATACTTCTCATTCAATTGAATAATGAAAACCTTAGCTAGTAGGGATAGAGCAATCAGATCTTTGACAAAGAGAAAAGAGCACATCTAATGCAATTCCCCTAGCTATTCCTTTCAAGCATTCAAAAACTACAATATGAATGATGCAAGTTTTTCTTTTCAAATCCCTTAATGTTATGATGAACAAAAAGGAAACTATGCACATACAATCAATCAATCTTTAATAAGAACAAAGACTTTTATGACAGTTCTGTTTGAAAGGAAAAGAAGACTTTATGACAATTTCTTTCGAACGGAGATTAATAAAATATATTCTAACTTTGACTATAGACTGATAATGACAAGGAAACCATTTAAGAAACATTAATCAATCAAGTCAATATAGGGCTAGACAAGGAGATAAAAAAACTTGTTTTCTGAGACATGACATTCATTGATCAATCAACAAGTAATCAAACAGAATAAATTTGGAAAAAACTCAATCCAAATGTGGGAATTTGACCTAAGGTGGATTAGCGTAGGTCAAAGAGAGCCTAACTGCACTACAGAGCACTGTCTCTTACTCAAGGGTGCTCTACAGAGCACTATCCCTTGACCAAGCCTGCGTTGATTTCTGAGAGGCCACTCAAGAGTCATCTAACCTCAATTTTTGACCAAAATTCAATGCAAAAGAGGTGAAATACAGTCAATGAACACAAGTAGGGTCTACAGGAATGTCCTAGGAGGTGAATAAGCTACTAGGAAAGGTGATAATTCCCTAGTGGATTCGCCAATTTGTTTTGGAGAATTTAGCATCTACGGATAAATACTAATTCCCTAGATAAGTAGTTGTATCTAGAACAAGAGTTTAAAATGTTTTAGACTTTTCCTATAAGTAATAGATAAGATGAGAAGATAGAAGGCCTACCTGTAGTTCCACTTTCCTCTTGTCTCCCTTGTATCGATTCTGTCACTCATTCCTATTACTTAATTCGCTTGAGAAGTACCCTTTAAACACAATAGAAGACAAAAGCTGATCAAAGCATACAATCTATTGAATGTAAGTGAAAGGAATCAAGTACAATTCACACACATAAGCATTATGAAATAATACAAACATATGGGAAAAAGGTTCAAACACTTTATTAGATAGAAGAAGGAATTACAACCATTGGTGTCTGATTCAAAGTCATTCCTCCAACTTGGATCCCATCCACATCACATCAAAAGCATGACAAAATTGTAGCATCACAATACTTGTTTCAAAGCCAAATATCATAACAGAATTATCTCCTTACAATTCAACATAATCCAGCCCCTGATCACTGTTGAGTGATAAAAGGTGTCTTTTTAACTTCTAATTATCTTCACATTAATTGTCAACCCAGAGACAATTTTCTATTTCAAAAGTGTACTCAGTTTGAGGTGTCACTTGCTCAAAAGTAATGTTTTTCAGTATAGTGATTAAAATGCAAAGATAAATGAATGATTGAAATAAAATATACTTACAATTAAAAGAAACTTAACACTTGGAAACTTAAATCATTCACTCAGAAAACTACAGCAATTTATTAGTCAAGGATGCCGTAGTGATAACTCTTTCCTCTCTCAACTGATATAAATGAAATCAAACATAAACAAGATCCACAATCTAAGAACTTAGTCAACTATAGTCAATGTTGTAGAATTGAGGCTTCTGTGATCAATCATAGTTATAAGAAGTGCTTCGGCGTTGGTTCGAAATGCGTCGACAAATGTCTTTGTCATGTGATTTACGCCGAAGCACTTCTTATAACTATAGTCAATGTTCTTTACAGTTGTTGATCTTTCAATCCACACTAAAGCAAATAACTGGAAATGGCAATTCAATTGGAAATGTTTACTAAAACACACTTGCTATAATAACATTTAAAAGGCGAAATCAAATCCTTGCAGAAAAGGAACAACAACTAAGTCTATTGAAAAACTGAAAAACAAAGCTTCATCTAACAGAAATGATTTTAACAACAAAGCTCATCTTACAAAAATGAAATATTAATGGAAAGGAACAATAATGCTAAATTACTAGAATTGAACAACAATCTTAAATATAACTGAACAACAGAGCTAATTAAATAGAAATACATAACAACTACAAATGTAACTAAATCAACAATCTTAATCTAGCAGAATGAACAACAATCACTATTATAAATGAACAACAATCGTAGTTATAAATGAACAACAACCGTAGTTATAAATGAACAACAATCACAGTTAAAAATGAATAGAAGATTCTGAAATGGACAAAGCAATATTATATTAGAATTAACAACATGACATTTTAAGTTGCAAATAATAATCTTGCTATCAACGCAATCCAATTACGATTTCGATGTAACTAGGCGATTCAACAAAATGTTCAGAAATAGAAGATTACCAAATAAAGAAATTTAAGGAAATGAAAAGGAAATCAAACCATCACATGGCTGGAACTGTAAAATAATGGTACAAGAAGCAAGTGGATCCACCAGGGTCGGGCCCTTAGCCGCCAGTGAAGCACCGCCGAACTTACTCTAGTATCAAATAATGGAACAACAACTCTTTTATTTATTAATTATCAAACTGTGAAATCATTAAAACAACAAAAGCATTGAAAATTACAATGGTAACGCAACAGTCCCTCTTTCCTCCTATCCTATCCTATCCTATCTATAATAATCCCTAACTTAATCTCTCATAGTCTATCCCATCATGAATCATGAATCTCCTTCTCTGATCTCTATTTTCATTTAAATACAGAGAGAGCAGAGAGTAGTTAAAACATAGATGATGACAATATGATTCTCATTGCAAAATTGAATTTCTCACAAAAAATTGATAAACAAGATCATATCTAGAATATCTCCCCATTAGCATTCAACAGGAACAGGTCGATTTTAGTATTGCAACTGAGATAATTTGGAAAACGGCCACAATAGCGAATTTGAGAAAAATGTTTTCAGAGAATCTTCAGTTTTTCTTAGTATGGACTGAATTTGGAAAACGACTCATTACAAAACTAATTTGGTCTGTTCTGGACAAAACCCATGTTTCGGATTTTTTAGATTCTTCTCCACTTGCCCAAAACATCCAATGCAAAATTATCACTTCTTATTCCAACGAATTTATGAGTTGGCACATTTAATGATCAAATCTTCAATCTGGAAAATATCTTGGAGGCTAAAATGGTGAAAAAATTTATTAATAAACCATCATTGGTAAAAACATGCATAATAATCAATTTATTAAAAATAAAGGAGAAGAAATAATATTTATCCATAAGAGCATAAATAATTCTAAAATAGAATTATATGATAAATTATGATAAATGGCATGATAAAGAATGGTAGAAACGGGTGGAATAAGCGTCCAAAAGTGATAATAATAATGACATATTAATGGCCCAACAATCACTTAGGTGAGTGGTCAATTTATAGGAAGATGAAGGAGGTTTTGTCATTAATGGTGTCATTGAATGGCCTTCCATACTTAGAATTAGTTCCATGGAGGAAGGGATGAGAGGATAGGATACTCCTTATCTCATTCCTCATTCATTTTTGAGCTCATGGGAGTTGATAAGACGGAGAAACTTCTATATGAATCCAAAAGATAAGAATATTCCTCAAATCCTATGTGAATTTCGCTCATTCTCGCCCAGCGTGGGTGAAAGGAAGCCTAAGTGCTCTGCAAAGCACCCTGGCAGTGGACTTAACTGCTCTATAGTGCACCTTCATAAGGGCTTACCTACATTGGTCCCTCTAGAGGGAATTTCTAGATGTCTTCAAGTCATGAAATTGTCTGGGAAGGAGGCATTCAAAGGGGTGACTTGTTTAGGGCATGAAACAACTAATTTTAGGGTTTGATGAGCCCTAAAACACTGATCTGAATGTTGGTATTTGATGTGCCCAAATGGATCTATAACACAAAGTATTCCCAACAATATGTGACACACATCCATAGGCATCACATTAGATAGAATTTTGTCTCTGTATTTGCCCAACGCAACTCCACTTCACATTGCTCATTCACTATCAACTGATATCCCTTTTGAAGCCATGACACCTTGTAAGGTGTTGGGTGTTTCTTTATCTTCAATTTCATCTTCTCCACCACTTTTGTGGAGACAAAATTATCTGTACTACCACTATCAATTATCATATGACAAAATTTCCCTTGAACCTTGCACACAGTCCTAAACAAGGTCTTTCTCTGTGCTGGTTCAACAATTTCCTTTGTTGGCTTTGACAAAAATTTGTTAACTACTAAGGATTCCTCTTCCACTGGAAAAAATCCCTCTGCCACTTGCATCACCTCCTGTGGGTGCATGCTGACTTGAGTTGCTGCTAGCTCCATCTATAGGTGTTGTACACCTTCCTCTACCACCTTGACTTCCCCTTCCTCAGAAAGTACCTCTATTTCTCAAAAATTGCTTCCTCATGAGTTTTTCTTCAACCTTCAATACCATCTGATAAGCCTCTTCTACTTTTTTAGGAGACAATACACTTATGTCATCTTGAATCTCCATTCCAAGACCATTTACATATCCTGCAACCTTCTCATTTGTATCTTGAATTTGTCCTGCTCTTATGCTCACTTTGTAGAATTCCTCTGTGTATTCCTTTACTGTCATAGACCTCTGTCTAAGATTATGCATCTATCTAAATAATGTCTATTAATAATCACTTGGAAAAAACTTACCTTTCAACTTTTCCACCATCTTGTTCCAATTTTTAATTGGTTGTTTACCAAGTCTTTTTCTTTCTTCCTGCACTCCATCCCACCAAAGTGCTGCATGTCCTTTCAATTTTGTGACAACAAACTTCACTTTCTTTCCTTCTTATGTTTCTTCATAATCAAAGAATTTCTCCGTGTCATTAATCCAGTCTATCAATTCCTCGGGGATTAAACTTCATGTATAAATTGAAACTTCAAGTTTGGGTTTCGATGTGGATCTCAATACTGACTTAAAGAATCTCATTTCAGGAGTTACATCTATAGGTTCCTTTTCTTCTACGACTCCAACTTCAGGCTCACTGACATCTCCAGCATCTTCATCTCTTTTCATTTCCATTGCTTCTAATCTAGCTTGCATTTGTTGCATAGCTTCCAACACTTCATAATTTGAAACTGGTCTTCCTCTCCTTCGACCACCACGTTCCTCCAACTCTGAAAGCCATGTTGGATTTCTTTTTCTGATCCTTGAGATCCTGTTCAATGTGAGAAGGCTACTCTAATACCAAAAATGGTGGTCTGGTTGCTAGTGCAAGGGATAATCATTCAAATCCAGAAATGATTTCCTCAAGTGCAGGTGGAAACTCTTCAATTTCCTTTTCAATTTCAGTCATCTGCCTCCAAACTTAGATATTCTACTAAAAAAAGAGAATTGCTAAAATTACTCGAAAATTAGTAGAACTTCACTTACCCCGCAACTAAAAGGAAAACAACATTGTTGTTAATAAACTTCTCGCATCCGCCTTTCTCTCAACCTTTATCACGTTAATTCTCCATTGTAGACCCTCTTTCTTCAATCCGATGGTCGGTGCTTTCCCTGCTCGCAAACTAGCCAGGTGATCCTCCACCATTGATCAAGCCCACTTGATCCAACACTTGATACTTAATATCTTGTGGAATTCTTGCCAATGTTTATCAAGCTGAGAGAACGTGAGAAAAGCAGTTTCTTTGTGCAACATTTCAGATTCTAAATGGAATCTTGTGACTATCTCAAAATACTTCTTACCTCCTTGAGTCTGCATGAAAACATCTTTCACTTCTGAAGACTGCTTTACTCCTCTATTTAACTCCAATGCTTGTTTATGTGAGACTATCGTAGATCTAACGGTTTTGTCGATCGGATGGTTCTAGGATTCTTCGAGTTCCCTCACGAATTTATCAAACTTTTCTCCTTCTACTATGATTTTAGCGCTTTTGCCAGGTTTAGCTCTTCTCTATGGAATTCGGAGCTTAGCTAACTAAAGCTCTGTGGTTCGAAACACATTCAATTTAACTTAATACACAGTGAATGAGGAATTAAAACGCGATAGCACTAGATCATACAAAACTCTAATTTTACAGGCCAAACTGGAATTCAAAAATATACAAAGATATTTCAAAGGAATTCAACCTCCAGGATTTAACCTTTCATGCATAGAATACATAGAGATATAGAGATATTTCAATTATTTTACAATCTAATTCTCCATAGCCAAATCCAGCCAAAAATCCTCTTACAATAGTTCAAAACTTACATAAATACTTTACATCCGATGATCCAATCCTCATTCAATTGATCAAATCTATCGAATCCTAGATAAATACCTAAATTGTTTGATATTATCCTCAAGAATCTCAACTAAGTTTGAACTACTTGGATTAATTACAAAATCATTCAAATACCTATATTCTAGCTCAAATCCTATCTAGAAAACTTTGTAAATTGACAGTGAAAGGATCCCACTCCTTTGCTTGTAAACATTTTTTGGATTTTTGGAACAAAATGAAGCCTTTCACCTTCAAGCCTCATGCTCCTGCATCACCTAGGAGGTTGAATCATATCATAGTAGCCTGTTGTCACATGTTTACCTCGGCTAGGCAGTAGCTTGGGTAGATGTAGGAGGAGAGTGTTACACTTTATTCATTGATGACCAGTAAACCATAAAACTTTCGCAAAATCCAGTTTTCCATTCCAAAAAGGAGCTTGTAGACACAAAGTATCATTACATGAGGAAACTCATTACCAAGGATGTCATCAAACCAATATATTATTGTTCAGAAGATCAGATCTCATATATTTTCACAAAACCACTTGGTAGGGTCAAATTTACTAAGTTCATGGAAGAACTTGGTATCTATTGTAATGTACCTTTGTATCAAAGGAGGGAATGTTAGGTGTATGATCCAAAGTATATAAATTAATATTTAACTATTTAGAGTTTTCTTAGATTAATTCTTTAGAGGCTTAGATTCTTCTTAGAATATCTATTTTTTATAGAAATATGACATCTAGAAATGTGTTGTTGCTTAGGAACTAATTTAAGAAAATAGTTCGAAATGTTGTTCCAAGTGCATTAAATATAAATGGACACTTGTAAATGAAGTAAGCGATCCATAAAAAAAATAGTTTAGGACACAAGATTATTTAAAGCTTGCTTCTATCCACTTGCAAGAGCGTTGCGTGATCGTGTGTAAGCTCTTGCATATTTTGTGTGTTTGAGGACACTTTTGCTATTATGATTTTGGAGCCTAGCTTTGATCATAAAAACTATTGTTTTAATGGTCTTCAAGTGTTCTTCTGACTCATTAAGTGTCGCAATGACTTATTCTTTCATGTTAAGCTTGTGATGTATTAACTTTGTTTTCATGATGACAATTAGGCCTTGTTAATAGAATTTTCACAACTTATAAAGTCAAGAAAACACTTCGGAAACATAAGCTAAGACCTTCCTTGATAAAGCGTTGGTTGCATGCCTTGCCTCGAGAAATTATGCAATCCTCTTTCACATAGAACTATGAAACTTCCTGTGAAATTGAACTATGCAATCTTGTGAGGCATGCAACTATTTTGAATGGAAGTTATGAAATCATCTTGTGAGATGAAACTGTGCAATTCATTGTGCAATAGAACCATGCAGTACCTTGTCATAGGGAATTGTGCAGTACCTTCAACCAATTAACTGTGAAATCCCCAGGATTAGTAAAATGTGCAATCCTAGAAAATAAGAGGTGCACATTCCTATCCAATAGTGTGGCACAAGTTTCTATTTTTGACCTTCTGAAATGTGTCAGTTAACTAACAGTCCCTCCTTGATTTTAGGCATGAATGTCAAAAAATATAACCCTAATCTTGTTGGGTTGTGTTATATTCTTTCACGACTAGCCCACATAGTTAATCGGAGGGTTAGAAGGGGATTGGAGCCCCCCCTTTTTTGCGCCAATTGCATAGTGGGGGGAGTCACAGGGGGTTTGAGGGGTGCAGGTAACCCCACTCTATGGGGTTCGGGGTAGCACCCCAAAAATTTTTGTTTTTGGACCCTATATTAGATTGGGCGGACCTAGCTATGGTTTTGTGCATGATTTTTTGCACATGGTTTTGGACGTGATGGTTTTTGCTCCTAGTTTTGGACGCGATGGTTTTCGGTCCATGGTATTAGATACTTGGCATGTATAAATATGTATTGTAACATTGAAAGGAACATAATGAAAAATAAGGCTGGTAGTCTCGGTTTTGGGATCTACGGGAACATCTCTGTGTATATGTGTTTTTTGTGTTATTCTCTCACATTGTTTATTTTTCTGTGTTTTAGAATTCGTATGCAAGTAATTTCTATACGGGGTTAAAACCTACATTTGGTGTCAAAGTTGTTTTGGCTTCAAGGGGACGCCTTTGTTGCTGAGGGGTTTCACTCAGGCCTGTGGTAGACTTTGTTCAGTGGGAGATCTATGAGATCGATTCTAGTGGTGAAAGAAGATGGCGAGCAATGGAAGGATAGAGATCGAGAAATTTAATGGTCATATTTTTGAGTTGTGGAAACTCAATATGGAGGATCTGTTGGTGGATAAAGATTAGTGGATCATGGTAGATCTAGGTACTAAACCAACGGAAGTGTCCGATGAAGAATGGAAGAAGTTAGATTAGAAGGCAAAGAGAACAATATGATTGTGTCTCTGAGATTCAATATTGTTGAATGTATAAGGGGAAGCTATGGTGAAGGCTTTATGGGACAAGTTAGGGACTTTGTACCAATCTAATTCTCTGGTGAATAAATTGTTCCTGCGGAAAAAGTTGTATAGTCTGAGGATGAAAGATGGAAACTCGGTGACAGAGCATCTAAATGCATTTAATATTGTGGTAGGTCAGTTATTATCTATTGATATTAAAATTTTAGATGAAGATAAGTGCATCAGTTTGTTGTGTTCTCTACAAAATTCGTGGGATAGTCTGCATATTGCAATAGGCAGTAATACAACTGCCTTGCACTTTGATGAAATAGTCTTATCCTTGTTGACAGAGGAGACGAGAGGGAAAAATATGGAGAGCCAAAATGGCGATTCCTTGTCTGTACGAGGATGGTCCCAGAACATAAACAAAAATAATTCATCAAGTGGGAGATCTAAATCTAGAGGGAGATTTAAATCTCCAGGAAAACCTGTAAAGGTGGTGTGCTGGAAATGCGGAAAGGAAGGGCACTACAAAAGGGACTGTAAATATAAAGCTCCTGATAAAGGAAAGGGATCTAATGATGCTCCTTCTACAGAGGTGGAAACCACCTCAAATGAAGGTGGGGATGTGTACTTGGCTTCTTCAAGTACACACGTAGATCATGAGGCATGTTTGATTGACTCAGATGCATCCTTTCACTTCACTCCCCATAGAGAGTGGTTCTGCAAATATGATAAATACGATGGTGATGATGTCTTCTTATGGGATGATAGGAAGGCTATAATATTTGGTCAAGAAAAAGTAAAGTTGAAATTGCAAGGTGGAAGGGTTAGAACACTTCTGGGTGTTCTGCATATTCCTGCATTGGACAGAAATCTTATTTTTATAAGAAAGCTGGATAATGCAGGTGTAAAAATGGCGTTCGAGAAGGATACCTACAAGATGGTTTAGGGAGAACTAGTATTGATGCAGGGAGTTTAGATTGGAACTCTATACAAGTTGCAAGGTAGCACTATTATTGAGGGTGCAACAACTCTATCATTCTTGAAAGTGGAGCAGAAAATCTAGTGGTCTCTGGAGAGAAGACCATGTTGTGGAAACAAAGGTTTGGACATATAGGAGAGAAGGGCATTTGATTAATTCATGGTAAAGGTATGGTAGAAGGTATGATTAATAGCTCTATGGATTTTGATTTCTATGAAAATTGTGTATATGGGAAGTAGAATCAAGTGAGTTTCCCCTTTGGTGGTAAGAGGGCGAAAAATATATTAGAGCTTGTGCACAGTGATGTGTTTGGACCTATGAAGGCTCCATCACTAGGTAAGTATGTGTACTATGTATCATTTATAGATGGCTTCTCAAGGAATACATGGATATATTTCCTTAAGAAGAAATCCAAAGTCTTTGATAGGTTTAAAGAATTTAAGGCTTTGGTGGAAAACCAGACAGAGAATAAAATAAAGGTGTTGAGGATAGATAATGGTGGAGAGTTTTATAGTAAGGAATTTGAATAATTCTGTAAGAAGTGTGGTATAGCACAAAAGAAGACTACTCCATATACACCTTAGAAAAATGGAGTTGCAGAAAGAATGAACAAGACGTTGATGGAAAGGGAAAGAAGCATGCTCAGTGGTGCTGGGTTAGTATAGGAATTATGGGCAGAGGTGATGGAGACAACATGTTACCTGGTCAACAGATCACCTTCATCAGTGTTGGAGGATAAGACTCCACAAGAGGTATGGATTAGTAAGAAACCCTCTCTTTCACATCTGAGGGTATTTGGATGTGATGCATATGTACATGTTCCAAAGGAGAAACAAACCAAGTTGGATAGTAAATATGAAAAATACATTTTTTGGGTAAAAGATGTTTAAAGGGTATACTTTGAAAGCCAGTAACAAGGCAGGTTGTGTACAGTCAAGATGTGGTGTTCAGAGAGGTGAAAGATGTTATTAAACATGAAGTCCAATCAAAGGAACCTGAGAAGATAGAGTTTGAGCTAAAGGAGGAAGAATCGGACTCTACAACAAAGGAGGAATCGGAAGATGAAGAGCCACAAACTTCGAGTGTGAGAAGATCAATTCGATAAAGAAGGCAACCAGAAAGGTATAGTCCATCTGGTTTCTGTTCAATTTTTATTTATCTATTACTGATGATGATAAAAAAACTATGAAGGAAGCAGTAGATTCATAAGATGGAAAACTCTGGAAAGAGGCCATGGTTGATGAAATGGCATCTTTGCACAAAAATGAGGCTTGGGATTTGGTGGAGTTTCCAGTTGGAAGGAAATACATTGGTAGCAAATGGGTGTTCAAGAAGAAGACAAATGCAGAAGGAGAGGTGGAGAAATACAAAGCTTGCTTGGTAGCAAAAGGTTATTCCCAAGTGTTGGGAATTGATTTTGGTGATATTTTTTCCCCTGTTGCGAAGGTAAATTTTATTAGATTACTTTTATCTATTGTTTCTGCTTTTGATTTTGAGGTAGAACAAATGGATGTGAAGACAACATTTCTTCATGGGGAACTGGGAGAGGAGATCTACATGAAGAAAACTGGAAGCCTTTGCGATGAAGGGTAAGAAAGAACTAGTATGCAAGTTAAAGAAGTCTATTTATGGGTTAAAACAGTCACCAAGGATGTGGTATCAGAAATTTGATACATTTATACGGGGACTTGGCTACACCAGAAGCAAAGCAGATCACTGTGTGTATTTTAAATTATTTGGTGACCATGTTATTTATCTGGTCTTGTATGTGGATGATATGTTGTTGGTTGGAAATGACAAAGAAATTATCCAGGATTTGAAGACCCATTTGTCCTCCAAATTTGACATGAAAGATATTGGTGCTGCAAACTATATTTTGGGCATGGAAATCAAAAGAGATTGGACAAAGAGGAAGCTCTGGTTAAATCAGAGGAAGTATGTCGAGACAATATTGTAGAGGTTTAGTATGCAGGATAGTAAACTGGTGAAGGTTCCTATTCCTATAGGTGTAAAGTTATCTGCTGAACAGTGTCCCAAGACATAAGAAGAGGAAGAGGACATGTCCCGTGTTCCATATGCAAGTGCAGTCGGTAGCCTGATGTATGCGATGGTATATACTAGACTAGACATTTCACATACAGTGGGAGTATTGAGCACGTTTATGTCAAAACTAGGGAAGGAGCACTAGACAACAGTGAAGAGGGTTTTCAGGTATTTGCATAGCACTAGTGATTATGGTTTTTGCTACCAAGGAAGACTAGGATTGGACAGAGTGTTGGGTATTCATGGCTTTGTTGATGCAGACTGGGGTGGAGACCTGGATCAGAGAATATCTAAAAGTGGGTATGTGTTTAACCTATTTGGAGGTGCAGTCAGTTGGATGAGTAAGAAACAATCTATAGTGGCATTATCAACTACAGAGGCAGAATAAATGGCAGCCACTCATGCAAGCAAGGAAGCAGTTTGGTTACAGAGATTGTGTTCAAGTATGGGGTTAGTACAGGGAGCTATAAGGATATACTGTGATAGCAAAAGCGCAATTTTCTTGGAAAATAACCTTGCATATCATTCAAAGATAAAGCACATTGATGTTCAGTATCACTTTGTGAGGGATATGATAGAAGACAAAAAGATGTTGCTGGTAAAGGTGGACACTTTGAAGAATACTGCAGATGCATTGACAAAATCTGTGAGCTCTGAGAAGTTCTCTTGGTGTAGAGAAACAATGGGCATTGTAGGGCTAGATAAATGACTAAGCTCTCTTGTGGTCCCCTGTGGAAAGAAAAAAACAATTGGTAGAATGTTGGGTTGTGTTATATTCTTTCACGACTAGCCCATGTAGTTATCTGGGGGGTTAGATGGGGGGTGAAGCGTCCCCTTCATTGCACCGATTATGTAGTGGGGGGAGTCACAGGGGGTTTGAGGGGTGCAGGTAACCCCACCCTATGGGGTCTGGGGCAGTGCCCCAGAAAATTTTGTTTTTGGACCCTATATTAGGTTGGGCAGACCTACCTATGTTTTTGTGCATGATTTTTTGCACATGGTTTTGGACGCAATGTTTTTTGGTCCATGGTTTTGGATGTGATGGTTTTCAGTCCATGGTAATACTTTGGCATGTATAAATATATACTGTAACCTTGAAAGGAACATAATGAAAAATCAAGCTGGTAGTCTCGGTTTTGGGATCCAGGGAAAATCTTTGTGTATATGTGTTTTATGTGTTATGCTCTCGCATTGTTTATTTTCCGTGTTTTAGAATTTTTATGCAGGTAATTTCTGTATGGTTTAAAACCTACAAATCTCATCATTTCTAATCTATATAAGAAAGGATCATAGAGCTCATTCTCACACTCACTATTGGAGCTCTAGCCATTCTCATGAGTTCAAGGATATTTGGATTCCATTTTCACTGCTTTTCCGAGTAAGTTTCTCAAGTACACGTTTTTCCACTTTTACTTTTTTTGTCGCTTCTTTGTTTGAAAGTGTCATTTTGTCTTATTATTCTTATGAAAAGTGGAGTTTTTTTTATTATTAACTTCTACAAGTGTCATTTCAATCTCTTGATCTTACTTTCAAGTGTCACATAACATTCCTTGTCTTTTCATCTACCAAAAATTATTGTTGTCGGGTGTATTTATGCATGCATGTCTTTCTATTTTCATAATTTTGTTTCCTCAATGTTAATGACTTAATTGATTGATTCTTAGGCTAATCCACATCCTTACCTCTTCAGCCATAGTTCCAAAATTTTCCTTTCTCCTAGTAGAAACTGCACAATCCTTGACCCTCAAATGTGCATTACATAATCACAAGTAGCAGAGGCCCTTTCTTGCAAGCTGCAACTATTCACTGCACAGTCATTGGCCTCCTAACTGCACACTGTGCAATCATAGGTAGTAGCGAGCCCTCACTACCAACTACAATTATGCACTGCGCAGTCTGGGCTCCCTCTTCCTAGAAGAAACTACACATTGCATAGATCTAGTGCACAGTCACCTCACATGCAATCCAAATTTGTGCAATATTCCTCCACAAGATGTGCAATGTGCATTTCCAGTGGTTAGTATACCCCTCTAAGGCCCAACATTGCAGAATATCTTCCCTCAGTGAATTTTTTGATGCTTGGAAGTTGAATGTTGAATTGATCTCTCATGAACTAACTTGTCATCTCCATGTGTGCATATTTTGTAGCATGTACTGAAAATCTTGAACACAACAGTATTTCATCATCAAGTAATACCAAGCCTCCCAAGAAAGCACCATCAAAGGTCATCATAGAGAGTAGTACGAAAGAGGCCATTGACAGTACCATGACAGGAGACCCCATCCTGTCAGACACACAATGTTATATTGAAAATGATTCTATTGTCACATGGATCACCATCAAAGATATTTTAACCTCAATAGTGTTCAAAGAATATCTAGAGGATAGGGAAGTCTATGTGAACATACAACGATTGAGGTTCCATAATATGGCCTATATATATCTAGTACTACCATGTGCATATGTTATTAAGTGGATATTTCAGGGTCTAGACACCAAGAGAATGACATTAAATAGTGTTAATGGCCACACAAAATTCACTTGATTTACAACTTGCCCAATCTTGAGTAGCACCTAGATTCTCAATTCTATGTTGCTTCAAGTTATTTGAATACTAAATAAGTAATCAAGTAATGGTGGAAAGAACCCTCCAAATTTCTCTAGAAGCCTAGCAGTACTTACAAAACCAAGCCTCTTATAAAAGTATACTAGCACATAATGGCTATGTGCTTCCAATTCTATGGACAAAGGAATACTGAATATTTCCCCGAAGGATGGATTTACATGCTATATCCAATTGTCACAAAAGGGAAGATATTCAATTGATCGCACCTATTGTCTCAAAAACTATAAATCAATTTGAATAAGGTGAAAACCCCACCTAAAGGAAAGAAACCAAATTTTTACACGTCTACCTATTTACTTGATGGAACATGTTTTCACCATGAATTCCCTAGCCTAAATAGGAACTAGACCCCAAGGGACCTCCATGTCCTTGTGTTTTCCAAATTGTTGTTAGAGTACAGTTACATGGGAATGTATGAATGCTATAGCTCCAATTACCGTGCTTGGTACTTGTGATGCTTGGTTTATGGCCTAGGGCAACCCCTCCTTCCAGATTTGGTCCAAATATTTTAAAAAACAATGTTTTATTCCCTGTACACTACTTTTGCTTGAGATAAAAGTGTGTACACATGGATTAGTCAATATCCAACTCACGTATATGTGTTAAAACACTTAAAAAATTTAAGTTTCCTTAATTATGGGTGGAGTTCATGGGTTTTATCTGTTGTTTATCTCCTAGTTCCTGTGGCCCAACTGTTTCCCAACTAAAAAACTAATTGGGAAAAGTATAAATACACTTCCATGGAAAGGCCTTAAGGAGTAGAAGAGATAGAATTATTATACTAAGATTATCCCTAACTGAGTCTGAAGTATCCTTGTGCTTCAAGAACTTCCCCAAGTTTTAGGAAACCCTTGTTTCCTTGAGTGTTGATATTCTCCCACTTGCTTGAGATATCATGGTATTGGTTATGGAAGGAGGTTGTTGAAGACTGGGACTGAACGGATTTGGAGGACGATTCCACTTGGAACTGGAAGAAGAACACTCAGGTGAATACTCTCCATGTTAGTTATAGCTTTCTACAATAAAAAGAAACGTTTTCTTGTTCCTGAGATTGACTTTGTTTATGCATCAAATACTGTTGTAATTCATGTATGAATGTTATTTTGATGTATAGCTAATCATTTGCTTATATGACATAAAATTGATTTCTTTAAAATTATTTATCTATATGTTGTTATGCATGTTCGAATTGGTTAATTTGCAGTTTCAAGATCATCAAGAGTTGTAGAGGGTCTGAACCCTACTGGAACTACTCAAACGAAGGAAAGTTGGGTATGGTCGCTATCAAATAGTTTGTTTATATAAGCATGTTGCCTAAGTTGTATGAGTGTTTCTTACTGTAGTTTTCTCTTGCTGTCTTGGGGTTCCAACCTAAAGCCCTAGGGTACTTACTCCTGTAATAGAATTGGTGACTCCACTGAGAAAAACAATCTTGTTATTCCTAATTTGGGTTGTTCAATGTCAATCAGGGCTCAATTATTGGTTTGCTTTCTATGACAATATTGTTTGGTCCTATAGAAATTCATACCTTAAGTCTGATCTTTTTGATCTGGCTTTGTTTTTTATTTTTCTTGCAAAAAGTAGTATACACACTTTAGTATGTTTACAGTAGTGTACACACGCTTGTTTCTGTGAAGTGAACCCATGTATATGCGAGTTTCCTTTATCAAACGTGCATGTACATGCCTATGTGCTTGAACATAGTCACGTATACCCTTTTTTATATGCTTTTTTCAAATCTCTCTACCTAGAAAGATTTGTTTCTTGCTCTGTTTGGTCTTTGAGTGGTCAATTTTTGTCTTTAGAATTTTATTATCTAGTGAGCTTACTATTTCAAATTCTTTTCCACTTTGAAAAGTTTTGGCCTAGGTTTTCTTTTGAGTGAGTTTTATGATTTGTGTTTTCACACATAAGACTTCTTATAGAGGTTCTTTATCGTTCTGGTCCTCTAGAACAACAGATTGTTTTCAATCTTAGTGTCAAGTTTGATTATTGGTTTACTTGCATTTCTTTATGTCATTTTGTGGCCTTACACCTTTTCTTGCTTTCTGAAAGTTTCTTTTTAACAAATTTGAAAGTGTTTCTTTCCTAACTTTTTGGTTAGTTTCTCAAAGCTCTTTGCTATTGTTTGGGTCGTTTAGTGCAAGTTGAAACCTTTTTGTTCAAGTTTTCATTCGTTATCGAATTAGTGACTTGCAAAGTTTCCTTGGGCTCTTCTTTCGATCTTTGAGTCTTTGGTTGCATTTTGAGTGCCTTCAAAAGGTTGTTTTTATTGCTTCTTGAAAAAGAAAAGTTCTTAAAAAACATTGTTTTTGTTTTCTTTTGCTGAGTTTGATTTTGCTTTCTTTTGGTTTTTTGAAAGTGAATTGTAATCTTTTTGTAATCTTTTTAGAGTAATCTAGGGTCTTGCATTTTCATGTACACCTTGCATTAGGGTAGTGTTGCATTATTAAAGCATGAATAGTCTTTTTAGTTTTTGTGAGTGTGAAGTGTGCTTTAAGAAAAGAAAAGAAAAAGTTTTTGCTTTATATAAGTTTCATAGAACCTGAGTTGAAATTTCTTTTGATCAAAGAACAAACGATTGCATTCATGTAAGTTAGTTTTTCATTAATTTATTTTGTGTCATACAAACACCATCAGCTTCATTTCCATTTATCCCTTTGACTTAAAAGAACAACCATTTAGAATCAAACACTTAATAAAATAAACTAGAAATTTTGTATTGTCATCAGAATACACCAACAATTTTAGGTTTATTTAGGGCCTTGGATTAGGTGAGAGGAGAGTAAACTCTCCAAGGCCACCCTAAATTGTAAAACTCAGAAGTTTGATTAAAGAGTGAAATCCAATAGTGTTAGGGAGACCAGGAAAGCTTCATGACTAGAAGTGAAGCACGAGGGTTTGTGAAGACAAGGACGAGAGATACCCCTCTCTTACTTGTCAGATCCTACCTCACGATTGTTCCACTCAGCTTCTGATACGAGTTGGTATCCATAATTTCTTATCCTAGTGATCCACACAGGTGGCTGCAGAGGGGAATCTCGTGGCACCTAAGGTTGTTGTTGTATCACGTTCAGCAGTACTTCCGGAGGGCACCCTTGCGAAGCTTGGGGGCTTGCACGAGCAAAGTCTGTTGTCTAGAGGTCAGCATAACTACCTCTCATACCTTCGCTAGTAGGCCTGGGGCATAATTACCCCAGTCTATTTTCGGAAGGCCCTCATTATTAACTTTCTTATATTTTGGTGTCCAGTCCTAATCACCTGGAGTGGAAATACTTGGAAGTTGCTTGATTGCTGATATCTTTAGGGACATTTTAGTGAGTGTTATGTGCTCCTAGTCGGCCTAGCTTTTAATTTTGTTGAGTCTTTAAGTAGATTTTATAAAAATAATTCAAAGTGGCTAACTGACCATCTCGACGGTCTCGAAGACTTAATGGGCTTTAACCTACAAGTCTAGAGGCTTCTCCTAGAAGGCATAGGAGCGATTCTACCAGTGGTTTCCAACTAGTGGTAGTAGTCGCATCAGAGATTGATCCTCCACTTGGGGGCATTAGTTTGCAAGATAGACCTAGTACTACTACAGAGTTAGAGAGGAACTAACCAGTTATTTCTCGAGTACTCTTCCAGTCGGAAGATAGTATTGAAGTAGAAGGGCTTTCGGAGTCGGTTGCGGCTCTGAATTCTCCTCTCCCTCCTGATCATCCAGACATATTGTTATACATTGGAACTCTGACTCATAGGTCTTTGAGCCCAGGTCCACACAAATATATCCCTTCGATGACCACTGCTGGAAGCTTGGCATCCACGACAAGTGTTGCGAGCATGCAGACTCCCATACCTATGGAAGGGGGAGGAACTATTTCCATCCCTTCTAACATTCCCAGCACATCTATATTTGGGTCTACTTCTATTCTGTCGACAAGTGGAAGTTCTCAGCCTAATGCATCCAGTTTTAGATTTTTCCCTTTTGGAATCCCCTCTCAAGGTATTCCTTTAGTTCCTTTGAATATACCATCAACCGCCTCCACATCCATGATGAGTGGATCAGATTCTGTTTAGGGTTTCCCATTTGGAAGTGGTGATATACCACATTCCAATCTGACAGTGGGGTCAATTCCTTTTCCTTTTACAAGTCAAGGCAGTAACCCCTTTTGGAGTTGGAAAAACCTTGCAGTTAGTGGGATAGGAGTAGGGAATCAATTTATCGGCCAACAAGGGAATGTGTTGTATTCCTCGGTTGATTCATTTCAAAGTTTTTCGCCCTTTGCTAATGCTTGGAACCCTTATCATAGGCTGTCATCTCATTTCAATACTTCATTAGGGGGTAACTTCACCGGTTACGGAGGATTTTTGATAGGAGTTGGTCAAACTTCGAGTTTTACTTGACCACAAGGATCACTCTTTGGTTCAGTAGGTTCTATAAGTTACTTCGGGTAACCTGGTGCCTTTCAAAATCCAGGTCATTCTTTTCAGAGCTATGGGAACCCCACCCAGTCTGGATGGAATTCCTAAGGCCATCCATGACTTCCTTTTCTGGCCACGCTTAATCTGCCAGACTTGACTAAATTGACGAATGATCCAATTAGGTACAATTTGGCTTAACCTTAAGTCCCAACTAAACTTCCGTAGGATATTCCAAAATTCGAAGGGAAGTATGGTGAAGACCTGGGAGACCATGTGCCCACGTTCCACTTATGGTGCTCATCAAACTCCCTAATCAATGATTCGATGGTTGAGGTTATTTCGGCTCATCCTAACTGGGAATGTGGCCAAATGGTATATAGATTTTCCCGGGGGAACCTTTACTTCCTTCACTCATTTGGCTAATATTTTCTTGAACCATTCTCAGTTGCATGTCCACTATGAAGCTGGAACTGAGCTTCTGGCCAATTTTCATCAAGACATGGCAACTCACATTTCGGATCATATCCAGGAATGGAAACAGAGAAAGAGGCTTGTCAAAGGCAAAATTCCACTAGAGTTCCATCTCGAATGGTTTCTCAAATCCTTACAACCTGAGATATCCAAGGATGTTTCTCTTTCCGGTGTTTATTCGGAAGAGCATGCTATTTTTCGAGCCCAACAATTAGAGTTGATATATTATCAGTCTAGGACTCTTCAGAAAATCCTACCTAATACTCCTAGATCCAAGGTTGATTTACCCAAAATGAAGCCAAGCCCTCACACCGATGGTATAGTTGGATCAATTGACATGAATATGGTGAACCTTTTGAACTAATTGTAGCAGTTGTCTCTGCAAATTGCTTCTTCTAACCAGGTAGCACTGTCTACACCTTCACCTTCCCAACCTACTTCCATAAATGTCGTTTAGACTTCTAAACCCAAAGGAAATCAAAAATCCGATGGGAAGAAGAAGTGACGAAGTAAGAAGAAGAACTAGGAAGGGAAGGGTAATGCGAACAAGCCTGACAACGATGCTGGTGAGGGTAGAAAAGAGTCCAAAAAGAAGGTTAAATTTCCATGCAAGTTATGCAATGGATACCATTTGACTCACCTCTACCCTAAGATTCAAAATGATCAGTGCTTATTAGTGCAGCAAGGGTCCCCTTGCTCCCAAGCTGTCCTGACTAACCCTTTTCCCCAAGGGCAGCAATTACTCGCTGGCGTGCATTTGAACGCTGGTACTTTCATAGGGGGCAACCAGGAAGGGGAAAATTCCTCAAATGTTTATATGATGAACTCTCATGTTGATGTTGCGACACGAGCACACGATTATGGTGAAATGGAAACATCTAATTATAAATTTGTTCCTGAAACCATAGGCCCACTTCATAATGAGCGACCCTCTGCTAAGTCTATACCTCGGATACCGAAAGGTTCCGAAAAGCACTCGACTATTAACCCTAATGCTAGGGTAGCCCAGAACTACTCGATTGTAGAAGATCTGGCTCAAAGTCCTTGTGCTATGTTTGCATTGGAGGTACTCCAATTGTGTCCTGCTCAGAGAAGTGCTTTACTTTCGACAATCGGACTAGTGGATCCAAAAAATTCTTTAGTGCTCACTTTTGATATGCTGAATGTCAAAAAGAGACTTCCTCACCATATGGCTTTCCAAATAAAGTCTACTTACAAAAAACCCAATTTTTTTTGGACAGTTATAGATGAGGGAGCTTCCACATGCGTAATGTTTATGTCATGTTGGAAGGCCATTGGATCACCTTCGGTTGTTCCTTCACTGACTCTCTTAATAGCATTTGATGGCTGTTGTCATAGGCCACATGGAATTATCCCGACTTTTCCTATATGTGTTGGAGGAAAGGTCGTTAATATTGAAGTAGAAATCGTTAATGCCAACCTGGATAACAACCTCCTCTTAGGAAGGAAGTGGATTTATGAGATGGATGCCATAGTTTCATCTCTATTCCGCATCCTTTGTTTCCCTCATGAGGGGAGAATTGTTAAAATTGATCAGTTAGATTATTCTCTGGGTGACTGTCGAGCAACTTCGGATTCTACCGTTCCATTGGTGGATAATCCTCGTCAACCTATAGAGAATTTAGGAGTTGGGATGTACTCTTCCTTGATGGGTACATTTGACCTTCCCCCTCCTATAGCTAGAATCAATTTAATTTCAACGTCCAAAGGGCCTTCACAGAAAGAGTTCTTTCGAACTCATTATTTTTCAGACCCTTGGACCTTACCTTCATCTACAACCACATTAGACGGAGGACAGGTTGGTGGAATGGTATTCCCCATGTCTGTAGTAGAACTTAGCTATCAATCTATCATTAATTCTACAGACAACCATCCCACTCCTTTTTCAGAGGAGGAGTTAGATGGTGATGTGGTTCCAACTTGGACCCTTGACTCCACTTCTGCTCTGTATTGCTTAGATACAGTTTTGCCATCTGAAGAAGCAATTTTAGAAGCAATGATGAGTCTAGATCGACCTTGGGAAGATTTACATCATCGTTCATATTTTCTTTCCCCATCGCATGAAGTTGAATCTAGGTTCTCCACTCCACTTACTAGTGATGTTTGTACAGTTTCAAACCGTTTGGCTCCAACACAATTATTTGTCGAAGGTAATATGTCGATTATCTCAGAAATTGTACCTATAAAAATCTCTAGGAATCCTGATGCTATAGAAAATTTCTTCATCAGAGTTTATTTTTCCCCTGAAGAGATTCAAATTTACACCGACCTCTTTAAGGAGTTTCGAGATGTGTTTGCTTGGTCTTATGAGGAAATGCCTGGTATTGATCCATCTATAGTCTAGCATGAGATCAAGACATATGAAAACGATAAGCCTATTCGTCAGAAAATTCGATTGGTCAATCCTAAGAAAGCAGAAGCTATTAAAGCTAAAGTTGAAAAAGCTGCTTAAGGCAGGTTTCATATACCCCGTTCCTCTAACAGAGTGGGTTTCTAATCCAGTCCCGGTAGATAAAAAACAAGGAATGATTCGAGTGTGCATTGACTTTAGGGATTTGAACAAATCTTGTTTGAAACAATTACCCCACATCGTTTATTGATCAAATAGTTGATGAATGTGTGGGTAATGAAATTTTCTCGTTCATGGATGGATTCTCTGGTTATAATCAAATTTCTATCCGTCTAGAGGACCAGCATAAGACAACTTTTATTTGTCCCTCGGGAACCTTTTCATACAAAAAGATGCCTTTTGGTCTTAATAATGTTGGAGCTACGTTTCGGCGGGCCATGTCTTACACTTTCCATGACATCAAACATGTCATCGAAGCATACTTGGATGATTTAGTTGATCGTTCTCGAAAGAGAATCTATCATCCCAACCACCTTTGGTTAGTTTTTGAGACATTTCGATTTTACAAAATCTAGTTGAATCCTAATAAATGCATTTCCGTGGTCACATCTGGTCGGTTGTTAGGATTCATCATATCAACTGAAAGGATTCGAGTTGATCCCTTCAAGGTTGAGGCAATAATTTAGTTTCCTCCCCCGTCTTCCATCTGACAACTTCAAAGTCTCCAAGGAAAGGAAAATTTCTTGAGTAGATTTATAGCAAACTACGCTGAGAAAACTAAAGGATTTATGCATTTGCTAAAAAAAGGAGTTCCATTTTTATGGGATGACTTTGCGCAATGATCTTTTGATGCCTTGAATCAGGCATTAGCCTCTGCCCCATTGTTGAGTCCACTGGATTATGGTAGAGATTTCCTTTTGTATCTTGCAGCGGCATAATCAACCATAGGTATGGTTCTGGTTCAGGAGGATGATTCTCTCACGGAGAATGTGATTTACTACTTGAGTTGAGGCTTAGCAGGTCTTGAACTACACTATTCTCCTATTGAGAAATTGGCCTTGGCAGCTGTCCATGTTGTCTAGTGACTTCGTCATTATATTCTCCTACGCAAAATGTTTGTCTTAGCGGCTGTCAATCCTTTTTAGTTTGTCCTCGGTAGGTGAGTGATTGGGGGTAAATAAAACCGATGGATTGTTATTTTGCAAGAATTTGATCTCAAGTTCTTTTCAGCCAAGTCTAAGAAGTCATTGATTTTTGTAGAATTAATTTTCGAGTTGCCTTGTGAAGAAGACATTGTTTATGAGGAAAATTTTCTTGATGAACATTTATTCCTCATTTCTTCACAAGATCCCTGGTATGGAGATATCATCATATATCTCCAGACTTCGAAGTTCCTACCTTCTTCCTCCAAGGATGAGCCTCGGAAGTTATGTCACCTTGCAAAAAACTATGTTATAATTGGTGATACATTATATCGCAGAGGGTTTGGTTCAATCCTTTGGCATTGCTTAACTTTGGAGGAAGCAGAGTCTGTACTCAATGATTGCCACAATGGATTTTATGGTGGTCATGTATCAAGGCTTGCAACAACCCAAAAAATCTTGCATGCCAGCTACTGTTGGCCTTCAATTTTCAAAGATTGTATTGAAGCGGTCAAATATTGCCACCCTTGTCAATTCTATACTTGGAAGATGCGCACGCATCCAGCTCCTCTTTTTCCTTTTATCATTGTCTGAACTTTTACGAAGTGGGGCATTGACTTTACCACTTGTCATCCACCTTCAGCGGCGAATCACAAGTATATCATAGTGGTCGTAGACTACTTTATGAAGTTGGCTGAGGCCATGCCTACTTACAAAAACGATAGTGAAACAACAACATTGTTTCTCTTCAATCAGATTATTTCACGTTTTGGTATCCCGAGAGAGATTGTCATTGACCATGGTAGTCACTTTTAGAACCAAGACTGAATTGGCTCTTAAGTTAGGCTTCCGTAGGAGCATTCATCTCCGTATTATCCTTAGGACAATGGGCAAGTTGAAGCTGTAAATAAGTCCCTCAAGACAATCCTGCAAAGGACAATTGACAAAAATCACTACAATTGGCACATCATGTTGTACCTGACTCTCTAGGCGTACCAAACCTCGGTAAAGACTGCCATTGGTTTTACACCTTTTGAGTTAGTTTACAGGTTGGAATCTATTTTTCCTATTGAATGTGAAATTCCATCCCTTAGGCTAGTTGCAGAGCTTCTTCCAGAGACATCTACTCTCAAATAATGCCTCATTCATTTGGAACATCTCAATGAGCAGCGTCAAAATGCCGCCATAATAAATGAGGCCCATAAGAAAAGGGTTAAAACTTGGGATGATAAAGTTGTTCGTCCTTGGGTCTTTTCTAAAGGCGACCTTGTCTTGGTCTATGACCAAGATAAAGACGCCTTGGGGGAAGGAAAATTCAAGTCTATGTGGTATGGTCCCTTTGTATTAAAACGAGTTTTAAGAAAAGGGGTTTATGAATTAGTCAATTTTGAAGGGAACAAGTTGGCAGAGCCCCAAAATGGGCTCTACCTTAAGAAGTATTTTGCCTAGGTTTTGGCTGAGTAATTTCTTGTTTGTATATATTGTATTTTTGTACATATTTGGCAGGCATTTTGTGATATCAACATTTTTTTTTATCTGCTTTGGTAGGTGTTGATGGATGACTTGATATATTTCAGATTCGTCGATGGTGCTAGTCGGCACACTCGGAATCTCGCTTTCATAGCTTGGGTGATTTATTATCCATCTGCCCAGTTGATGGTGTCAAGGGGAGTATGTATTGGTCCTGCTTCAAATAACATTGCCAAATATACTACCATTATTAGTTTACTATCTGAAGCAATTTCTTATGGAATTGATTCATTGGTAGTGTATCTTGACTCATAGCCGGTAGTGTCACAATAAAATAACATTTATCGGGTTTGTGATCCTTATTTATATCGCCAATTTTTGAGAGTGAGGGTGTTGCAATGATAATTTGTTTATATCACATATGTGCACATTCCACGATCTGAAAATTCATTAGTGGATTCTATCGCTAATCAAGCATTAGATTGGTATATCAATCATTCATCAAATTAAACAAACAGAAAAAATTTGGATCTGTATATATATCATAAAATTGCCTGTGTATACATAAAGTGTTCAAAAAATAATATACAAAATTGGGACTAAATTCCCATAATCATGTCCAGTTTGTCTATAGACTCGGCTTAGGATGAGCAGCTAAGAAGTTAACTACTACATTGGACACATGCCAAAGTATGTATACCCAATCCCGTGGTACTCCTACCACACGGTACTACACGTCCTCACGTAGATCCTCTATGGCTATCATCGGTACTTGGTGAGTCAATCTCACCAAGTTTCTTTGGACTGCATATAGGACCCTCTCTGTGTCAGCAATTACCTCTTCGACACCTATTTTGTGATGCCTGTGTCTCGAAGAATCCATCTGGTCTCACTGGACCCACATCTGGAACATGATCATTTTGTCAGTATTTTGTCCCATCAAAAAGATTTCTAAGTTCATTTCATATTTAAAAAAGAAAAAAAATCTTAAAAATTGACAAAAACTTTAAAAAAATATGTTACCTATGTCTCCCCATGTTGTGTTGGGTGGCAACACCAAGTCTGGATCTCCTCGAAAATCCATGCCAGCATACGGGTAGTCGTCGCTACGATGATCTGTTGGTCCCACCAGGTGAAAAACTCATCATCAAAAGTCGTCCTCGACACTTCCTCACCTCCAAGGATTTTCATCAAGTCAGCCCATCTACACATCTGTGGATATTGTAGGTTGCTGATAGAGACAGATACCTTGGGACGTAGCCCAAGTGCCTTCTCAAAGAAGAAGGAGCATAAAATAGTCCCATATCCAAAGTTCTTTGTCTGACCCTTCTAAATGGAGGTCAATTGGCCCTTCATGTTTGTTAGAAGAGGTGTGCACTAGTCAAAAACCATGGTTAGGCATTCCACTGCTAGGCTCATGGACACCCTTGAAGCTTGATGTAGTGAAGCTGATCCATTTACCCTAGCAATGGTAAACAACAGAATCCTTAGAGATAAACTATCTACGTGTTTGATTGGAATCTGACTTCCAATCTTTTCTGGATGCCCAAGACAATATATATGTACATAGTATTCTACTGAAAGACTACTCCATGTCCTGCTAGTCGAATGCACAACCTTCCCTCTTTGGGAGAGACCTGTAATAAATTAGATGTCTTCCACCTCAATCTTGAGAGGCATCTGATCTATCATGAAGGCATCATCCTTTACACTGCAGTAGTGGATTAGTAATTCGAGCAGGCATGTGTTGGCTTTCATGTTTGGCATTTTGAAGAATTTCAACAAGCCGCACTCTCTCAATGCATCTAATGCATTTTGGTCATTCATTACCTCATTGTCAATTGTGGTATGCTCTTTCCCTCTCCATGTGATGGTCATCCTGAAAGAAAATGAGTTTCAATCGTTAGATTTTGTGTTTGAATTTCAACTCGTGTACACAGGGGTTCCCTTTACACACAATCACATGTAGGGCCATCATATACGCAGGTTGGTCACAGCCAACCCACGTGTACGAAGAGTTGGATTTTTTTACATGAATTCCCATAGTCAAATCTTAATAAAAACTTTTAAAAAGTATCACAAAACGTTGCAAGTATGGTTTGAGGGTTCCCTAGTAACTTTGGCGCAATTTGAATGGTCGAATTCTTCAGAGGCAATTTTGCTCCTTTTTTGATCCACAACGTTTTTCCAAACAACAATATAATTTTTGTGAGTCTAAAAGTCAATATATAGCTTTAAAATTTCAATTTTTTTTCTCAGAACTTGATTTTTTGTCTCATCAATTTTTTGACCTGTGGGCTTGGATTGTCAAGAATGGGTTATTGTTTCATGATATTTTGAACACTTCTTCGAGATCTTATTTTAGTCCTATGACCGCTGACCCGTCATGGCAGGTATCATTCACTTACTGGCATATAGGTTAGGGAAACCATTTTTTCCATTGCATCTTACATACTAGCCTCCGTTCAGCAATACATTAGCCATAGGGTTGACACCATCGTGTCTTGGTTAGCAAACCATGTTCACTCACTGATTTTTAAATCATGATATGATGGTGGAGCCATCCTTTACATGGGCATCGTAGTTAGAACCTTACTGAAATTGGTTGCCCATGTTGTTATACTGAGTAGGCTCGGGAGTCCTCTTTAGTCCAACCATTACTTGTGCATTGAAGATACATTCCGCTTGATTCTACGCTTATTTCTGGCCTTATACCCTAGAGGTTCCTTTGTGTTGAGTTGTATTGCTGCTTTGCATTTTGACTATTTTCACCTTTTGGCCTTGAGCTAGCTTCACTTGGACTCGTGTTTAAGCCACTTATTTGACCATGTCTTTTGCAAAATCAACCATGCAATGACTTAGCTTCTGCAACTTGACACATCCTTTGACCCATGGAAGGAACATCGTTTTGAGTGTCCTTGACTAGTTTCACCTCCCTGCATTGAGCATAGGATTGTTCCCATCCCAGGAACTAGATCATATGTTTTTTTAACACTCGTTCTTTCCATTGTACTATAAAATTCTTTTATTCTTTTTCCAGCTTAAAGAAAAAGACAAAAAAATTATATATTTAAAAAAAGAGTGGGAACGAGACAACATTTCCATATATTGTTGACAACTAAAGTCAGTTGTGTTTCCCTTGAACAAAGCACTCAAAAGAAAGTCTCTCCTCCATTTTGGGCGGGATTTATTTTGACTTAGGTATGCCTTAACATTGCTATTGAGTCAATTGTCCTTCGATTGGTTACCTCTTCCAATCACATGGAGAGTTCACTCGTTCCTCCTGCATGACGAACTTATATAGAGTTATCATATGATGCCATATAGTCATCATTGAGTCATGCTTTTGTTCAAGGGAAGTAAGTCTAAGTCAGCCTCTCTGCGGTGTCTCTTGACCTATTTTTCAGTCGGCCATCCTTTATTTTTAGTGTCATGTTTGTCATCACATCAGTTATATTGGTCCTTTGCTTGTGCCGGTTTGAGAAGGTCTCTATTGACTTCTTGCTGGAGGGTCTTGTCCTTATCGACGACGACATATTTCTCTGAGCACAAGCCTAGAGCCGCACCCTGGCCCTATTTTCATTATTGATAGATCACCTTATGCTTAGCATCGATCAATATCATGGGTATATGGTTGAGTGGTTTCCCTTGTGTTCAACATCAGCTTTCATTATCACACATTGGGATTCGTGGAGTGCCTTGGTTTTCATTTGGCCCTATTGGTGGATTCCTCATCTCTGTGCTAGCTTTCATTATTGATTGGTTCATAGGGTTTCTATCGTGAGCTAGCTACATATTGTGTACACCAGAAACGTGCTTTGGTCAGGTTACTACATCTTTTTCATTCGATTCCTTCCACTTTATTGGCCTATGGGTTACACTCACACTAGATTGATGAAGGATGCCTTAATGCCTTCCTTCTAGAAGATCTTTTCCTATCGACTATGACTCATTGCTCTGGGACGAAGGTCTAGAGTCCATTTGGCAGTACCTTGGGTTTTGTAGTCATTAGTGGCAGATCGCTATCGATAGTGGGAAACCATCATTGTCCCTTGATTGATAGATTCTTCCAGGTGTTCGAGTCGAGCTCATTTATTCACACTTGTTAGATTTTACTGGGTACCTTGACTCTCATTATCATTATCAGTGAGTAGTCTCACGTTTGTTAATGATATACATCAATGACTGGTAATCAAATGATTTCTCACGTGGTCAACCTCAGATTATTTATTCCCATTGTGTAGAAATTTACCACGGAGGTCGGTGAATACCTCGGTTTTCATCAATGTGTTTTGGCTCACTTGTCAGTTGCTCCTGTTACTGCTAGTTGACACTATCCACCTTATATGTTGCAGTCCTTCACAGCGACATCTTATATGTTGACATCCGAGTTGTGATGTAGTATCATTTTCTTCCATCATGTTCATTTAGTACTATTGGGATCAATTTTTGATATCAGTGATCGACTTCATCTTTCAGCTTCATTGATCATCTCCTTATATGTGATATTCAGACATGTACTTTTTTGATCATGATCAGATGATCCATTTTGTGCTTTCAGTTCTTTATATACATGTATACATAGTGGATATGCTTGTACTTGATATGCCAACATGATTTACTTTATTTGAGCATGGGTATGCCCGCCTCAGGCAACAATTTCTTTCTAATCTCCTTTTGATGGCTTGGCAGACTTAATTCTGGTGAAGTCCTTCTCAGGCTCGACAGGATTCCTTTCCATATACTTAATACATTTCAGCCATCATGTTCCCCTTATGACCTCATATATTAAGGGGCATTTTTTATAGCTCCAATTAGCACCCTTGGTACTTGTGATGCTTGGTTTATGGCCTAGGGCAACCCCTCCTTCCAGACTTGGTCCAAATATTTTAAAAAACAATTTTTTATTCCCTGTACGCTACTTTTCCCTGAGATAAAAGCGTGTACACACGGGTTAGTCCATCCAACCCGCATATATGTGTTAAAACACTTAAAAAAATAAAATTTCCTTAATTATGGGCGGAGTTCATGAGTTTTACCTATTGTTTACCTCCTAGTGCTCGTGGCCCAACTATTTCCCAAGTAAAAATCTAATTTGGATAAGTATAAATACACTTCCATGGGAAGGCCTTAAGGAGGAGAAGATATAGAATTATTATACTAAGATTATCCCTGATCGAGTCTAAAGTATCCCTGTGCTTCAAGCACTTCCCCAAGTTTCAGGAAACCCTTGTTTCCTTGAGTGTTGATATTCTCCCCCTTGCTTGAGATATCATGGTATTGGTTATGGAAGGAGGTTGTCAAAGACTGGGACTGGACAGATTTGGAGGACGGTTCCACTTGGATCTGGAAGAAGAAGACTAAGGTGAATTCTCTCCATGTTATTTATAGCTTTATACAATAAAATGAAACTTTGTCTTGTTCCTAAGATTGACTTTGTTTATGCATGAGATACTGTTGTAATTCATGTATGAATTTTATTTTGATGTATAGCTAATCATTTTCTTATATTATATAAAGTTGATTTTTTTAAAATGCTTTATCTATATGCTGTTATGTATGTTCGAATTGGTTAATTTGCAGATTCAAAGATCATTAGGATTTGCAGAGGATCTGAACCCTGCTGGAACTACCCAAACGAAGGACATTTGGGTATGGTTGCTATCACATAGTTTGTTTATACAAGGATGTTGCCTAAGTTGTATGAGTGTTTCTTATTGTAGTTTGCTCTTTGTTTATTGGGGTTCCAACCCAAAGCCCTAGGGTACTTATTCCTGTAATAATGAGATGATCTTCAAGGTTTTGTATCAGATGATATTTAAGGAAGAATATCCTTGTATGTCCCATGAGGTAAAAAAGATATTGGTAGAAGTATCAAATTGTTTTTCCTCACCTAGTAGCACATACATAAGAGTGTTCAGTTCTCATAAACCTCCACATATTTTTCCAAGGTATGTAATAGATAAAGTGGTCACACAGAAGATTTCCTATCACCTTAATAGAGGTATTTCTTAGTTACTGCAGAAGAAGAAGAAGTAAAATTGGCCTTCCTTCCCTCTGTAGGTGGGATCCTATGAGCTTAATAGCTTAAAGTTCGTAGAAGTATAAGTAAAATGACTCAAAAGCCTTAAGTTCAGTTTAAATATGAGCTTTCACATGTATAATCCTAGAGGAGTGTGCAAAGGACATTATGCTAACTCTCATTTTTCCTGGGTTTATCATTCTTATTCCAAATTAGAGGAAGAGAAGATAAATAATTTCTGTAAATCTTCTCGACCACATGTACTGGGAAAAGAGGCGGGCCCTTCCAGTATAGTACCTGAGCAGAGTGTTACCAAGGAAGGAAAATAGCAGGAAGTGCCTGCCCTAGTCAGTATCAAATATAAGAGGAAGGTTGTGCATAATACACAAGAATGGTATATCCACAAGTTCAAACAAGATCCTATTATCCTGTGAGCATCCATAGCAGCGAAAATGCAGAGAAATAAATTAGAAGAATTAAAAAGAAAGAAGCAGGAAGAAGAGAAGAGGTAGGAGGAAGAGTGCATATAGAAATAAGATAAATAAAGGAAAGAAAGAGAAGATATGCATGAACCAAAATAATTGAGAGAGAAGGAATAAGAAGAATAAAGACACAAACATCTTGAGGAAGAACAACAGAAACAACTAGAAGATGAAGAAAGAAAGAAAAATCAAGAAGAAGAAATTGCATGAGAAATTAAGGAGTAGATATAGGCCCAAGACATGGAGATTGAGTGGAAAGAGGAGAATCAAGAGGTTGACATTGTGCCCATTGCAGAACAAGTAAACAATCATCCTTCACCTCCTTTTATAGGTGGCCACATCCCATTCAGCGAAATGGGAATATCTCCTCCAGATGGTGATTTGGTCATGGATATTTATAACATGACCTTTGATCAATTAAAGAGAAGAATAGTACAGGAAATATGGAATTATTTTCCCAATGAGCGAGTTCATCTTTCTTCCATTCATATAGAAAGGGTGATTTTTTAACACTAGGATGAATTTGAAGACAGTTGTAGTAGCAAATTTGGCCTTGGCGACAGCGTCAAAAGTAAATATAGATTTATTGATGGAGGAGAAAAAGCAATATAAGGATCTAACTAATGCAAGACAACAGATTGATCATCTCCAAGCTAAGAACCAAAGGCTATCTTCTATTAATTCCCATTTGGAGGAGCTACGAGCAATGATATATGATGAAATTCAATCATTGGGAGACACCATGAGACAACTTCATGAATAGATGATCACACTACATAAGGTGATGGTGCCCTTACATGACATGAAAAATAGATCGCGGAAGAATGTTAAAGTTCTGAAGGTGATTCATGCAGCCATTAGAAAAATCTAGGAAAGGGGTAGTATGTACAAGAATGCACCATTAGAGTTGGCCAAAAATACAAGACAGATAGCATAATTGGAGAAGGTTGAGGTTAGAATGCTATTATATAGTAACAAGTAGTTTGACACATATGTGGAAAACATTATAACTAGCTATGCAAGGTTGTACCACAATTTGGACTCCTTGTTTAGAGTGAAAAAGATTCCTTCTGTTGAAGCATTTGTAGAGACAAAATGGAAATGTAATCAGGTAGGAAATCCAAGAATACTTGAACAATTTGAAGCAATTTCTTACTAAAGAGGATTTAGAGATCATAAGGCATAACATGCAACTATATATAGCTAGACCTGCCAAGATAAACATGAAGTTGTTCTTATTATGGAATGAAGGTCAATCTAGTTCCAAAACTATCTATCTGGATGTTATGAAGGAAAGAGTTTGATATAAACCAAATATTCCATCCAGGTTTGAGGAAATAGCAACAAAGTATAAATCTTGGTACCGGTATGTTATAATAGAGGTGCAAGTGGAAGTTGGCGACACAGAGTTTCCTCAAACTCATGCATAATGTATAAAGTTTTGTCTTATTAGGCTCTAGCCACATTTTGTCATATGTGCATAAATTTATCTTACTGTATTTAGAAACTATTAAAAGTGTAAATGTAAGTGGAAGTTCAAGAGTCAAATGTGGAATATGAAGAGTCATTAGTTAGAATAAATACAAAATAAGTCCAAGGGTCATGAGGGGAACTCAAAAGTCACAAGAGGAGATGAAGGGTCATCCCATTTGTTATAAATAAGTCCTCATAACTCAAACAAAGGGATTGGCACTTGAGATTGGTAGCCTTGGCTTCTCTAGTCTAGCATAGGTGTGAGTATCATTCTTTGGAGAAGCAAGTAGTAACTTCATGTTCCACTATTGGGGCTAATTCCATATCATTGTATTGTATACATGGAACTTTCACTTAATGATTAGAAGCTCTCAGATCCAACACACCTTCATGAATGTATCGTGGATGTTGTAAGACTATTCTTTAAATGTTCATGGTATATGTTATTTCATTCATGTTAATGTCAATGAACTATTTTGTTAAATTTAGTATGTTTCTTGTTGGATGTGTGTTGTATTTGCTTTAATGATCGTTGTTATCTTGTGAACTATTTTTCAGGTTAACTAACAATTCTTTATATGTTCGTGCATCTCTTTGAGGATAGTATTATCACTTTTCTTCTAGAGGCTCACTCTTTTCTCTTTGTGTGAAAGAACCTCTTATGCATTATAACTGATATTACAGAAATTTTACTTAATTATTGTCACCAAAGATATGTCTATGTATTCTTATGTATTAATTTCATCCAAGGCATATCTTTGAGGTCATAGTTATGGAAACCGACCATATTTCTGGTTGGGGCTCCTATTCCAAATGGTGTGAGGTCTAATTGGGACTTCATATCAAGGGGATCCCTCTAATTGATGGATTTCCAACACTGTCAATAAATGGATATTTTATCCATATTTTTGATTAACAAGGTAAAATCAAGGTAATACATATATAAATACACCATCACACACACACACACACACACACACACACACACACACACACACACACACACACACACACACATATATATATATATAGTTTCTAATTAGTATAAAAAAAACTAGATATGTAGAGAACAAGGTCTAAAGTGGAGATTATAATGTCAACCATATAAGAATTATTTTGAGAAAAGAGTTGATGATTTTTTATTAAAACAAAAATATATTCTAATGTAATGTGGCAAACCAAAACATCAATATAATTTATTTAAAAGGCAATAGAAGCCAAAAACATTAGTATAAGGATGTTATTGAAAAGACTAGTTGCATTAACAATTATAATAGAATTTATTACAGAAAGAGGAAATATAATAATAAGTATGTTTATTGTTTGAAAAGTAATTAAAAAATGTATTATGTTGGAGTCATTACAAGTGGTATCATAGTTTTAGTTACATAATTTGGCCTCTTCTAGGTCCTGAAAATTGAAGCACGTGTCATGAACATATTACTTAAAGAACTAAGGAGCTCAAAGTATCATTAAATAATTTAACGAATAGGCATATGTAGGATCAACAAGGGGACGCGAGGAACTTGATACTAAATTAGGAATTATTGGTGTTGGAACTAGTAATGCAGATAGACAAGATTTGAATTACTACAAGCAATAAGAAGTTTAAAAATAGATTTGGATGATATTAAGGCAAATCAAGAGCTGTTGGTTAAAACCAAGGAGGAACAGGAGGATATTAATGGATACTTGTTAAGGAAACTAGAAAATGAAAGAGTCAACAAAAAGACTCATAGGAAAATATCTAGAAGAAAATCCACAAGTACAACCAACTCCATAACTTCTAGTGAAAGGAAAACAAATGACTCTAGTGATCAAGGGGAATAAAAATCGAGTAGCAGTACTTCTTTGCATAGAAAAATGATATCTTCTTCATTGTTTCAGGGAGAATTTAAGAATATTAGACACCTAAGTTTGATGATGAGTCTGAAGAAGGAGCAGAGAAATGGCTCCTCAATATGTCTAAATATTTTGAGATATACAATTATCCAAGTAATATGAAGGCAAGATTGGAAAATTACCAGTTGACTCGTAAACCAACCTTATGGTGGGAAGAAAAAAAAGTTTTCAAGAAAATCAGAAGAAAGCACTTAACTAAGAAATTGTTGAAGAAAGAATTCAAAAATAAATATTTGATTAAAAGGTACTTTTATGAAAAGGATAGGGACATTCATGAGTTGAAATCTGGATAGTCTGCCATGGATGAATTTGTTAATAAATTCTTGATTCTATTAAGATATGTACCCTATTTGAAAGAGGAAAATGCAAAAATACAAAGACTTATTAGTTTCCTACATTTTTCATATAGAGAAAGAATTGAGTTTGACCAACCCAAGATCATGGATGAGACCATTAGAAAGGTAAAACTATGTTTCAATCAAGGAAAGAAAAAAGGTGAAACCTCCAAAGGATGGGTATCAAAGAAACCTAATATATTTATTAATAAGATAAAAGGGTTTAAGAAACCTACTTTTTCTAAATGTGTACAAGCATGAAATTATAATAGAAATTTAATCAGTAAAATAATTTCAGTCATAAAGGAGGAATGAGAACATGAAACATAAATTTCAATGAATCAATAAAACCTAATTAAATAACAGGGTTATGATGAAAACCACCTATGGATATATTTCCCACAAAACCCATTAAAAATAAAACAACATTAAATAATATTCAAGAACCATCTAATGTAAACAAGTTTTCCTATAACATACCCTGAAGCGATGATGCAATGGATGGGAGAAAATTTGATCATCAATCCACAATGGTGGAACTTCAAGGTAAGATTCTTGATAAATATGTGTCTGTACTTATAGATCCAGGATGTATATTAATTTGTGTTTCCCCTACTGTAGTTGAAAGGTGTAAACTTGTAAAAGAAAAACAACATAAGCCTTGGTTAGTGCAGTTGGCCACATGAACTAAAAGAAAGGTAACTAACATAAGAAAAAATTGCATAGTAAATCTAAATGGGACGTATACTACCCTCAATCTATTAGGTAAGGACTGACTAGAATCACATAGACAGATATTAAATTACTTCAAAAATTCCTTTGCCTATGTTGACAATAAAGGGGAAGCCTGCATGGTTCAAGGAATTCCAAAAAAATAATTGCTAGATAAATATTTGCAATACAAATGAATAAGTATGCTAGGAAAGGGTGTCATATGTTCACTGTCCAAGTACAACATCTTGGATAAACCATCATTATAGGAATACCCTATATTAGAGTAGTGTAAGGATGTTTTTATAGAGGAAATGCTAAGACTTCCTCCAAGGAGGGATATTGATTTTACCATTGATATAATACCTAGAGCTATTTTGGTGTCAAAGGCCCCATACAAAATGAATATTCCTGAATTAATGGAGGTTAAAATTCTATTGCAGGAACTCCTAGAAAAAAGTATACAAGGCCAAGTGTGTCTCTTTGGAGAGCACCAATTTTGTTTGCAAAAAATAAAGATGGTACGTTGAGATTGTGCATATATTATAGATAACTAAACAAAATGACTATCAAAATAAATATTCCTTGCCCATAATAGACGACTTGTTTGAATAAGTTAGAGGAGCTTCTATTTTCTCCAAAATTGATCCCATGTTAAGATATCATCATATCAAAATTAAGGATGAGGACATGCATAAAACAACATTTTGCACACATTATGGAAATTATGAATTTGTAATACTCTCATTTGAGCTTACTAATGCATCAACTACATTTGTGTGCCTTATGAATGATGTACTAAGGCCATTTCAAGATAAGTTTGTAATTGTATTTATTGATGATATTCTGGTATACTTTAAGAGTAAAGAAGATCATGACCAAGATTTGTGTATGGTGCTTCAAACCCTAAGAGATGATGCACTGTGTGTTAAATTCAACAAGTGTTCATTTTACCATAAACAAATTCATTATCTAGGACATGTAATATTATAAGATGGAATTGTTGTTGATCCTGATAAGATAAAAGTAATAGTGAAGTGGCCAACGCCAAAAAATGTGCAATAATTCAAATCCTTTATGGGAATCTTAGGATAATATAGGATATTTTTAGAAGGATTTTCCAAACTTGCATATGCAATTACTTCTTTACAAGAGAAATGGATTAAATTTGTGTGGAGTCAAAAGTGTAAAGATAGTTTTGACAAGCTAAAATAAATTTTTATCACGACACCAATTTTAAAATTGGTTGTTCCCAACAAGGATTTTGTGGTATGTATAGATGCATGTAAGGAATGCCTAGGGGGTGTTTTGATGCAAGATGGTCATGTTATCTATTATGAATCTATAAAATTAAATGAGCATGAGAAAAAATATGCTACTCATTATCTGGAATTGGCAGCCATCATTCATGCATTCAAAATGTGGAGAGGTTACCTGATAGAGAGAAAATCTAAATTAATGATAATGTTAGTCTCAACTATGGTTAGCATTCATTAGTGATTATGATTTTGAGATTACACACATCAAAGGAAAGGAAAACAAAATAATTGATGCTCTAAGTAGAAAATTTCATCATATTTTTGCTACATCGACAACAAATTGGTCGGTAAATTTGATAGATAAAGTCAAGATAGCTGCAATTTATGATTCAAAATATCAGAAAATGAGGAAATAGTGCAAAGAACAGAAAATTTGGGGGAGGAGGAGAAGAATGATTTTTTAGTAGACATCTAAGGTCTATTTTCATTTAAGGGAAGAATTTATGTACTTGATGACATAAATCTGAAACATTTTATCTTAGATGAGCTACACAAAATTCCAACAACTAGATATCTTGTAGAAAAAAAGTTGATCATTGTGTTGAGAAAGGGTTTTTATTGGCCAAATATGAAAAATGAGATAGAAGAATATGTAGCTAGATGTCTTGAGTTCTATCAAGTTAAGGCATCTCACCAACAACTAGATTTTTGCAACTCCTACCCATTCCAAAATGGAAATGGGAGACAATTTCAATGGATTTCACCATTAGACCACCAAAAACTAGGAAACAACATGATTCCGCTATGGTATTGGTTGAAAAACTAAGTAAAGAAACACACTTCATCCTAGTAAAAATCACTTTTAAGGCCATAAACATTGTAGAAATAGTCATGAGAAAATGTTTCATACTTCATGGGATACCTAAAGTTGTAATTCCAGATAGGGGTGCAAAATTAACACCCAAATTTTGGAAAGGGTTGTTTGAAAATATGGGAACAAAGTTCAAATTTAGTACAACTTATTATCCTAAAACTTATGGTCAAACAGAGAGGACCAATTAGATATTGGAAGATATGTTAAGGATGTATGTAAAACACAAACAAACTAAATGGGAGGATTATCTACAATTGGTAGAGTTTTCTTATAAAAATGTATATAATACCTCCTTGAAAATGATCCCTTTAAAAGTCATGTATAGAAGAATATGAAAGGTACCCCTAAGCTGGGATCATCCTAAAGAGAGATTGGTATTAGGACCAAACATGTTAAACGAAATGGAAGATGTAGTCAAGCAAGTTATACAGAATTTGAAAACATCCCAAGATTGTCAAAAAAGTTATGTAGATTTGAAGAGAAACCAGAAGGAGTTTAATGTAGGAGATCATGTGTATATAAAATTCAAGCCTAAGGAGAGCACACTTAGACTTAGCAGTTGTGCTAAGTTATCTCCTAGATATTGTGGACCTTTTGAGGTATTAGTCATGGTTTGGCTTGTAGCTTATCAACTAGTCCTACCATCCAACATTAAAATTCATAATATACTTCACATTTCTTTATTGAAAAAGTATGTAAATTAACCTTATCATGTAATTTATTGGCATGTTATATAGGTAGAACTAGAGGGAGAGTTCCTAGCGAGAACAATTGTGTATTCTATTCTATACCAAAGGGTAGTTACGCTCATGAGTAGAGATGTAGTGTAGTTGAAGGTTCAATGGAAACATTTTACTCCAAAAGAAGAAACTTGGGAGTTGGAGGATGCCTTCAAAGAAGCTTATCCCTCTCTATTTTGATAAAAAAATGGAAGGTGTTTCCAAAAAAGATGTTGATCAGACACTGGGACAATGTCAAATTTAAATGGGGAAGGATGTGATATCCCTTGGCTTAAATGTTTTTGTAATTAAATGTGCATAAGTCTATTTCTAGTTATGTGAGTTAAATTGAAATACATTGGAAGACTTCAAAATTATCATCAATACTTAATGTTGATATTAATGATTGTAAAGTTGTTTGTTTTATTTTTCTAAATAAAGAAAAATCTGGAAATTAGTGGTTGGGTACAAATGGTTAAAAGAGAAAAAGGTTGCAATTTAATTGTGGAAGTTATTATTATCCATCAATAAGTCCTAAAAATCTAATATGAGTGATTAGATTTAATTAATAATTGTGATATTGGCCAATTAAATTTTTCCTACAAGACAGGAAGTTGTCCTCAAATGTGTGAAACAAGAGTCCATAAATGAGAAGACAACTGCTTGCTATCTATTGGTGAGGTGGAGGTAGTTATTAACCACCAAAGAGTGTTATATGGATAATATGTTTTGTTTTTACTTGATTTTGTCTCAATATTCTAGGAGTATAATAGAGACTGAAGAGAAGCAAGAAGTGGAAAATAGAGAAAAGAATTGCAAACCTAGTTGCTCTAGAGGACATTGGTTGTGTAACAGTGTCATGGTTGGGAGGAGCCAAGTACCTAACTATTAATTCTCTAGCAAGAGAATTATTTATCAAGTTGATATCCCTAACCTCTATTTTCTTGTTTGACAAGAAGAGGGAAGAATTTGGTGACATAATTTTCTTATGAATATTGTATTTTCATGTTTCATATATGCTTTGTATATAAAAACAAACAAAAAGAGATATTGTAACACCCTCCTCCCTCATCTACCCAAGCAACTGGCTAGCCGGGGTAAACATGCAACAATAGGCTACTATGATATGATTCAACCTCCTAGGTGACCTTAAGGAAATAGAATCGATGGAAACACAACACACAGACCTCCCTCAAGTGCTTCAAGACCCCCAGGAGCTAATCCACTACTCCAGGTGCCAACCCCTAAGTTAACCTAGAATTTATATGAATTAAACCCAATTTCGCTCCCATGACAAGGCATGCATATGACTATAACCCTATAGTCGCTCTCACAAGATTTCCTACCAATGACCAGAGACCCAAATTGTCAATGCTATGCCAGTGACTCCAGGACTTGACCCACTGTTTCACGCCCAAAGCCCAGGTCACTGCCCCAAATGTAACCATCTCTTCAAATCATTAAAATAACATGGAAATGAGAGTAATAAGGTAAATACTTATTCAAGAACTTGACTGGACCCCTACTAGTTGTTGGGTTGGGGTCCCTTGGGGTCAGTTTTGGGGCAAAAGCCCAAGTTTTGATGTAAAAAGATGCTAAGTCTCCAAAAATTGTGGTCAAAGAGTGTGTGGCTAGTTAAGAGTCAAAAAAGGGTTTTACCCTCCTGTTAGTTGCCTGCTGCAGCAGGTTATTCATTTTTGATGATTGGCGTTTCACAGGCCAAATATGTCGTACTTTGCTTGCTGCAATGCTCCATATTTGTTTAGCAGTCTCCAAGTGAAGAAGGCTACTTCAAGTTTATCCAATTGCCTTCAAATTTTGTAAAGTTATCCCGGTATCGCCATTTTTCAGGTAAAGGGAGGTCCAAATAGTTTAATCTTGGTCTCCCTAGGTTTAAATTTCCTGTTTTAGAATATAGAGATTGTAAATCTGTCCAAATAGTTTAATCT
>APFE031120353.1:7010-19732 GCA_000404065.3 Pinus taeda | reverse complement strand
GCAACCTGCGTACTAGTATCTCAACTAGTACAAGAACTAAGGGGGTTGTAGCTCCCTTCCAGGAGAAGCTGGAAAATGAGAGAGGGTAGTAGCTCTCTGCAGGTAGCATCCTGCGTACTGGTAAAGGACTGCACCATTACAGAATCATTGTAAAAAGAAGTTTCTAATTGAAAAGATAGAGACATATTGCAGCTGGTGGTTTTCACACACATTGGGTTTCCACCTTATATCTTGTGTTCTTGTGTGTGATTGTCTTCTGCTCTATTTGTTTGTTCCTGGTTACTGTTTATATGATCTTGATGCATAGATTAATGTTCAACATCTCTAGAATATTTTCAATTATAAGTATGTATGGTATACGCAAGTTTCCTTATCTGTAGTTGCATATATATGCGGTTTTCTCTAATTGAAGTAGCGCATATGTTCTAGGTTCGAAAAAGAAAATAACTGACTAGATAATACTAATTCACCCCCCCCTCTCAGTATTATTTCCAACACTACCTATAGACGAAGTTATTCAAGAGATCTTGTCTTTAGAGGAGAGACCTTGGGAAACCCCAAATTTATATAACTATCCAAACTATGGATTTGCAAGGGAACTTGGGAAATCTTTCAAAGACTATGCTTATTGATATCTCAATCAAAATGGGTATCATTGAAAACATTCAAATTGAAGCTAATTGCAATCCTGAGGAGATTGTGAGCTGCAACTACCGTATTAAGGACTTCCACAATGTTTTCCCTTGGCCTTATGAGGCAATTTTCAACATAGATGCTTCTATTATCAAGCATAAGATCAAGTGTCCAAGCATTATTTTTATTGTAATTGTTTTTTTTGTTAATTTGAAAACCTCGAGTCTCCTTATTTAGGCTCGTTAAAGTACCATGAAGAAGAGTGAGCATTCTTTTTATGGTGTTTTTCTTGCTCATTAATCTGAAAATCCTCGACCCTACTTATTTGTGATTGTTAAACTAATACAAAGAAGATATGAGTGTGTTATTGTTTGAGACTTTTTCTTTCTCTTAAAACAAAAAATCCCCAAGTTACCATCTTCGGGCTCGTAAAACTCCTACGAAGACGATATGAGCACTTTATTTTTTGGGACCTTTTCTCTCTCTTCAATAGAAAAAATCCCTGAGTTATCTTCTTCAGACTCATAAAACATGTATGGAAAAGACTTGAGCGATTATCTTATCTCTTATTCCTTGCTCATTAAACTGAAAATGACATATCGATTTTTCTTCATCTGACTTGTCACAATTTTACGAAGATCTATTGATTTTTCCTCGTGTGACTGATTAAAATTTCACAAAGAATATTGAGTTTACTACGTGCCCTTGTACTCGTAATAAAATAAGGCAAATGTCTATTGAGCATGGTTTTATCGCTTTATCCAGACTTGGTACAATAACTTATAGAAAAGGAATTGTGTCAGGTAGTATTAAAGGTTTGTTGCACCATGTTATCAACCACGACAAAGGGACCCCACTCAAGTTTCTCTTTAAGATCTTTTCAGAATATCTAAATATGAAAAGACCACTAATTTTACCCACCTGGACTCGTTAGACTTAATGAGATGGGGAAAAATTCAACAAAATAGTGAACCAATATCTCTATTTAGAAGGATTTTTTGGAAGCAGTCATTCCCTTGAACATGGCTCTCCCTTAGCAAACTTTTTTTTTTAGCCTCTCAGATGAACCTTACAATCGTATGAGTTTAGCCTTTATATACTTTGATTTTCCTGCATCCCTGTATCCTAACACTCTTTGGTATTCATGAGTCTATGCTTCATGGTAAACTTTTATGTCATGCCTTCTATTGTTCAATGGATGCCTTCTATTGTTTAATGGATCCACCTATCCTCTGCTTGTTATATCAACCATCGACCATATACTTCCATCATTCCCTATGTCTGTTTGACCCATTGCTCAAAATTTATCTCCAAAACAAATCATTCTTGTCCCATTTCATTTCGAGTGCTGTGGGACACCTTATTTCCTACATTTAAACATGTCTCTTCCTATCGACTTAAACACTCTATCTAGGAAGCAGATTCAAAAACATATAATTACCTTGGAAATTACAGTTATTAGTCACAGGTTACCTTGTTTTTTATTGGGGGTTTTCATCATTGGCTGAGAAAATATTGATTCTACGAGCGTTCGATGAAAACATTATTCTTCACACTCGTTATATTGTACTACACATCTTGGAGACCATCATCATTACCAATGTCCATCCTCGTGCCTGTTTACAATTTTCATTATTGACTTGGAAACAGACAATTTCTCACATGTTCGACATCAACTCCTTTATTCACATGTGCTGAAATATGATGTTCAAATAAATCCATGACTAAGACCTTGGGTAGAGGTTCACATCACACAAACTTGTTTCCACTCCCAAGCTACGTATATTGATTTTGAAGACAGCTCCTCACGATCATCATATTATGAAATAGTTCCACATTATACTTATCGGTGGACATGATTGTCATACCTCTTTTGATAAATCAGTTTGAAATAGCTACTGAGAATGGGAATGCCTGACTCGAGACATAATACTATATTTTTGGCATATGTGGTTTGTTTCAGGTTTCCCACAGTCTTAAAGCTCTGATCCTCTCTATCTCTTTCCAAACAAAATTTATAAAGTATTTCAGCCATCTCTAACCTCACACTTTAGGGGGCATCTATTATATAGGAAAATGACCTCCTCGTCAGCTTTGAGGAGAAATACAGTTTGGTTAAAGACATGACCTAATTCTCAAGCCTATTTTCCAAGGTAACACACTTTTGAAATAGGAAAGAGGAGTTAGGATGCTCCCCATGCACTAGCCAAGGGAGTTAGTCCATAGGTTAACTCACTGTTTTGCCTAAAGGGCAGGGTTAACCAAGATTTGTGAGATTTTGTAGGTCAAAGAATGCGTTGACTGACTGGAACTCCGGTTTTCACTCAAATGTACGCCCCAGAAAGCAGGACACATCTACCTTCGACCTAACTATGGACAATGTTATTTCTAACAGAGTCTCATCGAAAGGGAAAGAGTAATAAAGTGAGGAAACGTCCTAGCTTTTTACTTAAAGGAGCCCATGAGGCAATTAGCAAGGATAAGTCTCTCATCATCTATATGTTGGATGCTTGAGCATTGTGGTCGAGGTCAAATGGTTGTCAAATGATTCTCAAAACTTTGTATGAGATATAGTTGTTATGACGCCAAGAGGTAGAGAGAGAGAGAGAGAGAGAGAGAGAGAGAGAAAGTGGAGCTTGAGGACTAGAGGAATCTTGATCCAGCCAAGATGGTTGTAATCATTATTCTTTAGTCTAATAATATAGATCTGTTGTTGTTTTGTCTACTTGATGGTGTTAATTTAGTGTTTATATACATGTTGATTCAATACCATAATTTATAAGTAGCTTAGATGCATGTTGTTTTATATTTTTATATATGAATGCCTTGATTACCAAAGTTTATATGTTGTAGGATTACTCTTCATCTTTTTTATGTGGAGGTGTTGTTCTAGGAGCTAGCAAAGGCATCTTCTGCTTTGCTACATTGTGTTCTTTAGTAGGTTTGCACGAAGGACTGAGGTAATATCACTTCTTAGTTTTGATTATTATGCATTGATATAGATATATTTATACTAGTTTGTGAAAGTTTCACTTAATCTAAAATACTCTACCTTGGATCCCAAGAATATCCTTGAGGGTATTCTAGCCACAATTAATTGTGTGTTAATCCCTATAACACTAAAACCATGTGAAAGGAACTAAGCGTTGTATAATTTAGATTTGGCTATTCTGGTACACGCTTAAAATATGTGGAGGCACTAGCTATTGGCTAAAAAGTTTAGCTTGAGAATATGAGGGTGAAAGGTTTAGTATGGTTGAAGCAACGAAAGAAAAAGACCTGGAGTGGGATGCAACTCTCAACGAAAATAAGCTATTCGATTGAGCACTTGGGAAGGAAGTTGCACATGCCTCTATTTTGAGTAGATTGTTTGATTGTGTTACATTTAACATTAAGATTTATTTGTCACTCAAATTCGTCTATAGTTAGATCACAAAACATATCACATCTATTTTCATTTATTCTCTTCTTCCATATGTGCTAGGGACTTATGGTGTTTCCTTTACAACATCTAGTGCAAATGCTAGTTTTAAATCTCTCATTAGTCGATTTTAAGGAACAAAATTATTTTGATCAATATTACTAAATTTTATTGTAGAGAATTATTTTATTGTATTATTAAAAGCTCCACATGGTATGTACTTAGTATTAAGTATAACTTTGATTTTAAAGCATCTTAGTTTTTGTTTTTATATCATTCATCCAAAATATAAAATCTTTTATTAAAACATATAAAACATGTAATAAAGTGAAAAGAAAAGAAAAGGGTGTGAAAAGGAAATGAATCTTATAATATATAAAAATATTTTCAAGAAAATATAAATGACAATCATAAATATTTTGAAAATGTTTTGAGTTCCAATAATAAATAAATTTATATGTTTGAGTAGTTATTCTTTGCTTTTCTTGAGATTAGGTTATGGCTAGGACCAATGTTGAATGGTCATTAAAACTTGTAACTTTATATGGTAATCTTACATGTTGTATTGTAAAATTTATCTTTTAGATGCCACCCAAGAGATTTTTTTATGAAGATGATGATGACTAGGATCATGAAAATGTTAGAGTTCCAAAAAAATGTATTTAAAATTGCAAATTTATGTACGAATCTTATTGGTTGAGTCGTAAAATTTATCCTTCGGTTATTATTAAAAGCTTTTTTCATACTTGTAAGTTGACGTAGTAATCCTATCTACTGTGACGTAAAATATAGATGTCATAATGTAATGTCTTGTTAAATATTTTGACTCCATCAAATTACATTAAAAAATAAAAACTAAAGTCCTAAAAAAATTTAATAATTGTAATTACCAATAAAACATTTTGACTCTTTGGAATTAGATAAAAATAAAATAAAACAAAATAAATAAAAAACATAAAATTAATAATGTACCAATCTTATTGGTTGAGTTGTAAAGTCTATCTTTGGGTTATTACTAAAATGTTTTTTCAAACTTGTAAGTTGACATAGTAATCTTATCTAATGTGATGTAAAATATAGATACAATAATGTAATGTCTTGTTAAATATTTTGACTGCATCAAATTACATTAAAAAATAAAAAGCTAAAAAAATTAATAATTATAATTACCAATAAAACATTTTGATTTTTTCGAATTATATAAAAATAAAATAAAACAAAATATAAAAATAAAATAAACTAGAAAATAGTTAATTTAGTGAAAAAGGCCATTTTAACCCTAAATTTGCTTATCATCTCGAGCATCAAATATTTTAATATAAAAACAATTTTTAAAGTAAAAAGAATTTACTCCCTCTAAAAACATGGTAAATGAACATTTAAGATAAATATAATCTTGTTTATATATATATCAATAAAAACTTTTTAAACTATAGTTATGAAAATGATGATAAAACTTTTTAAACTATAATCATGAAAATGATGATAAAACCCTTGAAAATATTAGAATTCTAATTAAAAATCGTGCGGTAAGTTTACGTAGCGAACTTCTCTACTACGCTGTAAAACTTATCCTCTCATAATGGGGAGACTTATTTTCACTATTATAAATAAGAATAATGGATGGCTATTCTTTGTTAGGGTCCCACTCTAACCCCCTTACCTATGTAATGGGACCACGTCATAGTCAAAAGTCAATAAAGTCCATATTAATAATTGTAAGTGGTTAATTCGCAATTAATAACGGAACACAGTTAGTTGCAAATGGGCGGTAGTATTAGATAGATGGTATTAGTAATACGCGGTATTGGTCCGTGGTATTGCACGTAGGAGTCATATATAAAGGATAGAAACTCACTCCCAGGAGCATCGTGTCTTATTTTGTAATCGAGCGCTGTGCTCTATTGGAGGTTGTCCCCTCGAAGAGGCAACTGAACATTACTCTCTAAAAAATAAAATCATTGCTATTCTGTGTTGTGTTCTGGTTATCTTTTCTTTGCATATTTTGTGTTTTGGGTCTCTTTTCTTCGCATATTCTGTATTTGGGTATCATTTGAAGGTTAAAAGCATACCATTCTTCTTTTCTTCGTATATTCTGTATTTGGATATCATTTGTAGGTAAAGAGCATAACATTCTTCAAGTAATGAGTAACATATTTCTTTATTTCTTCCATGCCCTTTGATCATCAGTTTGATCCTTGAATGTCTTCTTGCACATCTCCTGTATTGCTTCCAGCCATGTAGCCGCAATGATTCCAATCGGATGGGCAACAGGGTTGGTAGATTGCTCGCAATAATTTCTCGATTATCTGGAGTTCGACGGGAGGCAGACTAACGACCTGAAATGTTAGAGATAATAACTGGGTGGCCCTCCTTCAAACCCAAGATACGCAGTTGCAAAATATAGACGTACCCACGCTGAGAATCCTGTTATATTTTTCCACAGGCTTTCTTGAACGTCATGATCAGTACTGTCGGCATTGATGACGGATCCGGATGGGAGGTTCAAGAAAGCCATGGCAAAATATAGATGGATTCAATAATATTTCTTTAGTTATGAACGTCGTTTGTGGTTACCCAGGTCCAGAATTTCACAGTATTCAAGGCTCACAATGCTCACAGATGATGAAATATAGGCTCCGGCTACTGGTTTGTTATTTCTTATCTTAAATACTATTTCACTCTTTGTATTTTACAGATGAAATATAGCTATTTCACTCTTTGTATTTTACAGATGAAATATAGAAGTACTCACGCCGAGAATCCTGTTATATTTTTCCACGGCTTTCATCATCACTACTGTCGGCATTGATGATGGATCCAGATGGATCCAGATAGGAGGTTCAAGAAAGCCATGGCAAAAGATAGAGGGATTGAATAATATTGCTTCCCGCATTGATGATGGATCCAGATGGGAGGTTCAAGAAAGCCATGGCAAAAGATAGAGGGATTCAAAAGATAGAGGGTTTGTAGTTACCCAGGTCTATAGTTGCACCGTATTCAAGAATACGCTCACCGATGAAATATAGACTCCAGTTACTGGTATTTCTTATTTTAAAGAATCTTCGACTCTTTGTATTGCTCCTTGTCATGCTGTGGCATAGATCTATAATAACATGTGCTTGCTTTATTAAGCATCTAGGCGGATTGATGAAATATCACGTGCAAACTTGTGGTCAGTTAAAAAATACTTATTAACGCAGATGCATCATAGGTTTTTCTGTCACTCCGAGGATCTGAATTTTATGATGCCCCCTAGGCCGTATGAGCACCTGCAATTAGGTTGCTTAGAATGCCTATGTCAACTAAGTCATATATTCGTATCATTAAAAGATGAAACAGAGAGTGCGTAAGAACTTATGGGTTGAGTTCTTTTTCCTAAATTTCTTGTCTCTGGTATTATCTTTCTTGTTGGCTACATTGTCTCTAGTATTATCTTATCTTTCTTGTTTTCTTATCTTTCATTTTTCCTTGAGAACACTTATCATAGGTTTTATTTGGAAATTTGATTTCATAGTTCCATAATTTGATTCATCTGCTGGTTTCATGTTTGAAGCTTAATATCTGAATACCATATGTATATTAATATCATATGTGAAGCAGAGCATTTTAAATGGTTGATGGGGTTGCATAAATTGAGTCACGGATGCTTCGCAGTAAGTTTTGCATAAAAATAATACCCGCGATATCTTATGCATATCTCATTATGAATCGAAGGCAGAAAACAAGATCAGGTTGAGTGTATATCTATGGTAAAATTAGATTGCTTATTCTCAGATTGGTGAATCCTACCATGTCTGTTGATTGTGATCAAGAAGCGAAGAAGCAAAGGCTATGTCAAGCCTTAAACAAATTGATGCAGAACTCGAACTTTGTGCTACACCTGTCTGTCAAACAACAATTTTAGGTGTAGCACTGGTGACCAGTGTTGGCCTTTTTAGGTGTACCACTAGTGACCAGTGTTGGCCTGCCTACCTTAGACTCGAAGTCTCAGTTCAGGGGTGCATTTGGTAGAGCAATTGAAACAACGCCGTTCCTGTGATGGAAGCCGCCATGGATGCGAATATGGGTACGATTGTGGTTCTCCAGCAATGGAATGTGGATTTCAACGAAGAGATTTAATAGATAGCTGCATTCGACGCTTAGAAATATTTTGTGCAGAAAGAGGTGGCATGGTAACTGCCCTTGACATATGACAACCATGCCCATTGCTAGAGAAATGCTGTAAATTTTAATGCTCCAAGGAGCTCCCCGAATGAACAGAGGAATGTTGTGAAAAATCACTTGTTCTAGTGTTGAAAACGTTTGCATTGAAATTTGTCTACGGGACAAATCAATTAGAGATAAATCTCTACTTAGATTAACTGTTGTGATTTAAAGCGAATGAATTATTCATGCTTTATATTGGATATCCGGGATGAAAATGATCAAGGAGACCTGAAAGAGTGAATTTCATTGCAAATTGTGACTCCAATAGAGCTACATTATTTTTTCCCTACAAAGATAAATTCCAAGAAATTGCTGAATGTGTAGAAGTAAAGGTGTCTAACTAGACAATGTTTTTTGGACTAGACAAATATCTCTCTTTTTCCGGGATCTCTCTTTCTCTATCCATACTCTCTTAATCTCCCTCCTCTCTTTTCTCTATCCTCCCTCCTTTCCCTCTCACCCTATACCTAGCTCTATCTTCATTCCTCTATATTCTCTACATCTCACTCTATGTCATCCATCCCTATGCACCCTCCATGTCTACCTCTATCTCCTTCTCTCTCTCCCCCTCATTATGACTCTTCCCTTCTCGCCTATCACTCTCTCTAAGTCTCTCCATATCTCCCACTCTTTTTCTATCTCTCTCCACTCCCCACTTCTCTCTCTCGACATCCCTCTATCTCTGCTTCTCCCTTTATCTTTATGTCCACCTTTCTTTCTTTTTTCCTTCTCTATTTCTCTCTTCTTCCACTCCCTCCCACACACTATCACTCCTTTGGTAATCTTCATAGCATTTCTAGTTCCTTCTCTCCTTTATTTATTCATATATCATTGTCTATTTCTATTGGTCCAATACTCTCCATTTGTCTATTTCCATTATCATATTCATGTGTTTCTCTTTATCTCTTCTTCCATATATCTATCTATATCCCTCCTTCACTACCCACATCTCTTTCAGTCATTCCTTCAATCTCACTATATGATTCTCATTATCTCTCTCTCCATGTATCATCCCCCCCTCTCCACTCTCTCCATCCTTGCCTTTCTCCTCTCTCACTCTCCATATCCTCCCACCTCTTAGTGTCTCTCTCTCTCTCTCGTCTTCCTTCTCTATCCCTTTCTTCTTCCATGCTATATCCCTATTTGTCTATCATTCCTCCCTATCTAGTTCTGAATTTCTCTCTTTCTTCACCCCTAACTCGCTATCTCTCTATTTCCATTTACATATTTTCGTGTATCTCTCTCTCTCTCCCCTTCCTCATTTTTATCTCTCTCCATGTCCCCTTTTCTCTTTCCCACCATAGTTCTTTCACTTTTTGTCTATTTGTCTCTATCTCTTTCTTTCTCCTTATCCCTCAACTCTATCCATTCGTCCTTCTCTTACTCTTTCTCTCAACCTCACTCTCACTTCTTCCCTCTTTGTCTCTCTCTTCTTCCACTCTCTCTCCTCTCTCCACTCTATCAAGCTCCCCCCCTTCTAGAAATTTCCTTCCTCTCCCTATGTCCTTCCTTGACTCTCTTTTTCTCTCCCCCCACTCCCCGTCTATCTACTTCAACTAATATAATTTCTATGTGTCTTTTCTATCCTCTCTGTATTTCTCTCCCTTCCTCTCTCCTTCTTTGTCCTAGTGTCTCCAACACCATCTATTTCCCTCTCTCCGCAATCACTCACTATCTATCTACCTCTCATTCTTTGTCATTGTATCGCTTCATCTCTCTTATTCGCTCTCTCCACCTTCCATCTCTATCTTTATCTCTCTCGCTCCCTTCCTCACTCTCTCTCCATCACCCCCCCTCCATCACTGCCTCCCCACCAACATTTCTTCTATAGCCTCTCCTCTCTCTTTCTCCATATCTCTGTGTACCTCTCATTTCCTCCTTGTCTCACTTTTTCGCACACTCCATCCCCTCCTAATTTGTTTCTATCTCCCTCTACCCCCACCACTCTCTCACAGACACGTCCCCACCCACCTACCCTCTCCCCCTTATCCTCTATTTCTATATCCCTTACTCCCCTCCCACAACAAGAAATTTGCATGCATTTTTTAGGCAAACAATACAAAGACTCTTAACAAACACACACATCATTAAGATGGACACATTTTTTTTTTAATTTAATTTTTTCCAGTAAAAATGTTACGTGCACAGAGACTTTGTTTCTTCGCATAGATTTGAGATTATTTACCCCGTGGTTTGGTTCTTAGGATGTGAAAACATCAAATTTTGAAAAAAACACATACATATTTTTACTTTTTACATTATTTTTGCATGAGTTAGAGAAATTAGTTATTTATCAAACTATATAACCATATAAAGTCTACTTTTCACATTCTAATATAAATATTTTAAAAATATTTTTTACTTATTTTAATACATTTTTCTTTTGACATATGTTAAAATATTAAAATACACACCTAGTCTATTTCCACAATAATTTTTTGGGGCATTAATCATTTGGAAAAGAATTATGATATGTAGTAGAGGACATTAAAATGTAAAATCCAAAAACAAAAATGAATGTTTGATAATATTATGACCTCTGTAGCTTGCATTGATTGAAATTTTTGTAATTTCAAGTATATAATGCCTTTCATAATTTGAAATAAAAATAAAAAATTACAATTACAAAAGTTTATGTTAAAAATCCCATCATTTATACAATCAAAATTTCATATAAGGTTTACTTTTCACATTCTAAATATAAAATATTTTAAAATTAATTTTCACATATTTCAATACATTTTTCTTTTGACATATGTTAAAATATTAAAATACACCTCTAATCTATTTGCACAATAATTTTTTGGGGAATTAATCATTCGGAAAAGAATTATAATATGTAGCAAAGGACATTAAAATGTAAAACCCAAAAGCAAAAATGAATGCTTAATAATAGGATGACCTCTCTAGCTTGCATTGATTGAAATTTTTGTAATTTCAAGTATATAATGTCTTTTATAATTTGAAAAAAAAATTACCATTTTACAAAAGTTTATGTTAAAAATTCCATCATTGATACAATCAAAATTCCATATAAAGTCTACTTTTCATATTTTAAGTATAAAATATTTTAAAAATAGTTTTCACTTATTTTAATACATTTTTTTTGACATATGTTAAAATATTAAAATACACCCCTAGCATATTTCACAATAATTTTTTGGGGAATTAATCATTTCGAAAAGAATTATAATATATGGAAGAGGACATTAAAATTTAAAATCCAAAAATAGAAATGAATGTTTGATAAGAGTATGATGTCTCTAGGTTGTATTGATTGAAATCTTGGTAACTCTAAGTATATAATGCCTTCCATAATTTGAAACAAAAATAAAAAATTACAATTACAAAAGTTTATGTTCAAAATTCCATGATTTATACAATCAAAATTGCATGAACAAAATAATATGGATTATATTTTTTTATGAAAATTAACATACTAATGTTCAGAAAATAAAATTTATCACAATTAAAAGAAATTTCTAGAAATAAAATTTACATATTTGGAAAGTCAAATCAGATTCTTATACTTCATTATATTACACTATCTTCAAATTCACTAAGTAAATACCTATAATTATTCTATCTCTCCAAGTTTACATATTTTTTTTTCCAACATTGTATATAGATTTTAGCTGCAGGTCTAGGGTTATGGATCTAGCAAACCACGAAAAGAGTAAAAAATGTCCATTTAATCACTTTTGTCCATTTTTCATTGTTTAAATTATATATTTTAATAAATAAATAGATTAAGCTCCTTGAAATCTTCATGGACACTTATATTGTGGACTACATGTCTTAAACTTACAATTCCAACTAATTTTTACTGCTTTCAAAAAGCTTAAAATTTGACAAAATTATAAAATAGTTAACCTATTTGAAATGTTTTAACCTTAATAAACTATTTCCTTAGTTACATTATATAATATATGTGTTGTTCTCTTTTACCAATATATAATATATACATAATTGACATTGGAATATTTTACTTAACGTGAGCATTGAAACATTTTATTCACGGATTATATTGCCCAGGCTAAAATATTTTGTTAATTACTATTATATTTTAAAACACAAATTAATATGGCTTAAATAACATTAAAATATTTTATTTATAACCTACATTGCTTTCTTTATTATAATTAATAATTTTTAAATGTTACGTATTAAATTTTTATTAAAAATTAAATGAATTATACATATCTTCCTATTATTTTTAAAGTTAATCTTTTTACTTTCAATTATATCTTTTTAGTTATTAAAATATTTGGTTAAGATTTATATATATTTTATATTGCAATAAATTAATAATATAAATATTCAAATAATTTATTTATGTTCTATAAGAAAACATATTTTAGAAGTATGAAATATTTTTAAAAATATTTATATATATATATATATATTAAACAACAAAACTAAAAATATAAGATAGTTTATTTTTAATTACTTTATCTTT
>APFE031120345.1:11953-30264 GCA_000404065.3 Pinus taeda | reverse complement strand
TGATACAGAGCCTATACCTCGCCAGAAGCCTCCGGTAGTAACTTGCTTAATTTTAAGCTGTGAAAAGTCCGGTAAACGCGAGAATAGTCTGTCTCTGCATATGATCTATCTCTGTAAAAGCTCTGAGAGCATTCTGTAAGATTTTTCTATTCTGAAATAAAATGAGTATGCCATTCAGTCATTGAGTATCTCTGTGCTTATACAAAAGAATCCGCTGTGATAGTAGTTCTCTCTATGCTTTCATCCAAAGTTCACAGGAAGTTCGCCAAAAGATCGAAGGGACGCCAAGACCGTGTAAGGCGAGGAAGCCGTTGTTAAGGTCGCCAGAGCGTGAAAGATCTCAGTAGGTTCACCACTGGTTCACCAGGAGTGGCTATTCAGAGGAAACTGACAGCACAGAGAAGACAGCTTGTGAACAGAAGCCCTGCTGAAAATTGAGATATCAATGGAATTTTGTGCACTTGATAGAAATTTAATGATGTAGATCTGGAAAAAAAAATAGAAATTTAATGATGTAGATTTGAAAAAATAGTTGGAAAATTGTAATGCAACGGAGTGAGGAAAGTGGCAAAAGATCTTTCTGGGAAATGGGCGTCTTGACTTAACTGGGAAAAGAGAGAGTTAACATTGATTGTGAAACTTCACGGATACGGTGGAAAAGGAAGAAAATGAGCAGAATGGAGACCGATAAATCCGACTATTATTGGAATTTTGTTTATTCTATAGAAATTCAATCGTTTGAGTTTTGTTTAGTTGATATAAATTCATTCAGACGGTAAAACAAGAGAAAAAGTGGGGAAATTATTCTGGGAAATTCACATATTTTTTTTGTAACTTCGTAAAAAATTATCTTAAATTTTGTATATTTTTCTTAATATCATAAATTTATTTTAATTTTGGATTTATCAAGAGTTAAGATAGATTAAATCTCTTTTCATTTTAAAAATATTTGCATATAAAATATTTGATTTCCTTTTATGTTTGGTAAATCTAGAGTTAAGATGGATCTAAATGTGTTATTCTATAACTAGTACAACCACATTAAAAATAATAATGTGGTTGATCTAGCCAAAGGCTTCATAAATATAACAAAAAAACTATTGCAACACAAATAATGTATTACCAATGCACAAATTTCCCTGATTAACCATGTAGAAAAAGGTTATGGGTCAACTTTAACTTGAGAAAAAAAAGAATTACACATCTTATTGTAAAATGGATCATTTTGCTAAATAAAATTTGCTTATATATTAATTTCTCCATCTAATTAGAATATGAACTTATTAGAATTGAAATAATCTCAAATCCTGGGAAATTGGCAGGCAAGCTTAATTTGAGGAAAATAAAAGGAATTGTAGATCTTATTTTAAAATGGATCATTTTGATCAAGAAAATTTTCTTATATATTAACTTCCCCGTCTAATTAGAATATGAATTTATTAGAATTGGTATACTCTCAAATCCCTAGGAAATTGGTGGGCATGGAGCCACATGGCATGAATATAATTTTTTAAATTTACTAAAATTAATGCAACATAAAAAACTCTATAACAACGAAATATGAACTTATTAGAATTGGAATACTCTCAAATCCCTAGGATATTGGTGGGCATGGAGCCACATGGCATGAATATAATTCATTTAATTTATTAAAAATTAATTCAACCTAAAAAACTCTGTAACAACCATAAACATTCAGACAAAGCACATGTTGAGCATATTCCTTTAAGAATCAATCTAGGTCATCAATTAAAAAAAAATGTCAAAAAATCCTCATCCACCTTAAGTTGAAATAGGAAGACTTCAACAAACATTTACATCACTACAATATCTCTCCATCCTTTTTGGTTTTAGATTTAGTTTTAAAAAATGTTATTAAATAAAATTAAAATTAAACTATTTTGATTTTGAAACAGTCATGGTTTTTGGGCAAGTGGTTTTGAGAAGCCTATGATATTGTAACAAAGCCTATTAAGTTAATAATATCATGATAAAATCGGGGTAAATATCTATGGTTAAGAACCTTGTTATATGGTAAGTTTATTGTAACTAATAATTGCCCCTAAAAGTGCTAAAGTACACTGAAGGAATAGAAGATTTGGGAAGATCATCTGGTGACTCACTCCAATGCAAGCATCATTAATCATTTCTATGGGTGGAGCAAGATTGCTTCTCAATAAGAATATGTAGTCAACATATATGTAAAACTACTCAGAGACATTAGAAAGGGACATCCAAATATCTGAACAAGACTCCACCTGTTAGATTTTAACACCCGATGAGCAGAATTACGCTACTATTAGGATTGAAGAAGGCATTTTCAATATTCAGAAAGAAGTCAGTGTCAATTCATCCGGTACAATCTAGAGTGAGAGCAAGAGGAATGGGAATGACAACAAAGGTGGAACTGGAGTAGAGTGACGTTCTTTTAGACGTGGAAAGAGGGGTGCTCTTCTAGGAAAAGAAATCTAACATAGCTAATCATAATTAAGTTCATTTATGTGCTAATTTGGAACTTCCAGGTTCTTATTTTTGTAAATATGAGAACTGTGATAATATAAAATTCCTTTTAGAAGGAAAAAAAGAAATTCAAGTGAAATAAGTAATACGTCTCCCATGTGGTGAAATAACTAGGTTCTAATAATTGTTGTTCTAGATATGCCTACTTATCTAGGGAATTAGTATTCAAGTCATGAAACTGTCCAGGAAGGAGGCATTCAAAATGTTGAATTGTTTAGGGCATGTAGGAACTGAAATTAGGGTTTTATGAGCCCTAAAACACTTATATGGATGATGGGAGTGATATGCTCAGTTGGATCCGTAACAGCTGCCCCTTAAAGCATGAAGTCAAAAAATGTAAATGTTGAATGAAATGCTTTATGATGTGATGAGAGGTTTTGAAGTGGAAGGTGACCTGCATCAATTACAATACATATATCATGATATTTTGATTTTTTCATGAATCGTTGAGGGAAGGCATACCCATTCTCAGCATATAAACTTTCATTACATGTACATAGACAGTCGTCTACAGATATAGACCCATGAATGGATGACCATCAGCGTAAGACCATTGTACATATGATTTAGTACTCCTGAAATCGCAGCCCCAATGGATGAAACTAGATCCGGGGGTATTCTATCTCATTCAATCGTTCGCTCAAGTACGAGTCTAACCATGTGAATATGTGATCTGAAGTCGAACATGGGAATACATCATCTGGATACCAGCCCATGATGTAAGTTGTTAACATACGTGAGAGAAATCACCGATAATGATAATCATCCTCAAGGTACTGCAGTACATTCTGCATGGTGTGAATGGATGTTTTGATGTCGAACACCATACAAAGTCTTTTGGTCGAAGGTCAGTGATGTCAACCTATCGCCGAAGCGAGAAACTTGCCATTGATGTATGCAAGTCTCAAGGTACTGGAAGGGTGTTTCTAAGTCAATTTCTTGGATAATGTGTTGATGTCAATAAGAAGTGACGCATCGCAGGAGGGCCTTGATGTATCCCACTTCAACAACATGAAATGAGTGTAATGATTTTATAGACGGAATTTGACTGACAACACAAGGTTCAGGAATGGCGGTCATGAAAATAAAAGTTTATGGTATTGCAAAGGATGAATTTTAACTGGATAACTTCAATTGAACTTGTCGATGACAGTGAAATGAATTGGTAGCATTGACCCAAAACAAAGTGATGAATGGTATGATAGACCAATAGTATGATAACCATCAAGCTGATAACCCAACTCAAGTAGTCACAGTGATGAAGTGAAAGTGTCATGTTCAAGGGCGACCTGCTATCATAAAGTGGTTTACCCCTTTTTCCATTTCTCCCAGTCATTGCTGACCAATACCTCTTTATTTTTTATCAAGCTTGAGGAGGATAACATATGCTTGTTGTAAAATTCCACCCTTTAGGTGAATCCATCACTATGTGATGTTTTAACAAGTCTAGCGAAGGTGAAACTCGGTCTTATCATGATCAACAAGTTTGTCGCTATTTTATGTTTTAATGAGTTTAATGACAAATATAACTCGGTCCTTTTCATGTTTATAGAGTTTGAAAAGGGACGAAAAGAAAACTCCACAAGTTATTTTTTGTAGATTTGTCTCTTAAGCCTGAAAAAAAGTAAAACAATGAAAGAGAGAACCTATTGACCATGTTTGGTCAACGTATTCCTTTCTTGTAAATAATATATCTCAGTTCGGAAAAGGGTTAAACTTATATTGAGTAGATGTCGTTTCCAATCTGTTAACGAGCTGAAAAGGACAAGCGCTCGACAATATTTTCATATTTAGAGAGTCTGAAAATAGCTTAAAGAGAACTCCAATTTGAGGAACGAGTGGTGTCTAGGATAGAAACTGGTTCTAGTGATGTTGGAACTTCTCAAAACATGTTTATTTATGTGAAGAGGCTGGCTAATAAGACCACTCATTGCAACTGTTCCTCAAAAAGGGTAAAACAACCAAGTGAAAGCGTATGATCAGCCAAGCAGATAGTGATGATGGAAGGAGAAAAACCAAGGTTCATCTGAAGGAAAAGGCTGATAGAATGGCAGTCACGAGGGTTAAAATGGAGATGGGTTCATTTTTACACAAGCTTGAACCATAAGGAACTATGCTTGGATTCAGTTTCATGTTTACGCAAGCTTGAAACAAAAAACTATGCTTGGATTCAATTACATGTTTACACAAGATTGAAATGAAAAATCGTGCTTGAATTCAGTTTCATCTTTACAGAAGCTTGAACCGAACAACTATGCTTGATATTGGTTTACATGCCCCCAACATGATGACTTGAAACTAGGTGCATGCCCCCCAAGCTTCATTTCATTCACCTAAGTGGACTACTCATGGCTATCAGGTGGATGGAATGAAGGTTCATTTACGAGATCAGGTGAAAGAATCGACTGGGATTTGACAAGATCTAATCAAAGACTCGAATTGGAACTTTGCTCCAAGGGACCTTGTTTCATTTTTTAATGAGCTTGTCACAAGACAAGGAACTCTGCTCAAATTCCTTGTTTCATTTTTTAATGAGCTTGACACAAGACAACGAACTATGCTCTGGGACCTATTTCATTTTTTAAAAAGGTCGACACATTAAAAGAACTATCCTCATATTCCTTGTTTCATTTTTTAACGAGGTTGAAACAAGACAATGAACTATCTTCGTATTCCTTGTTTCATTTTTTAACGAGCTTGACACAAGACAAGGAACTATCCTCGTACCCTTTGTTTCATTTTTTAACGAGGTTGACACAAGACCAAGAACTATCTTCATGCCCTTTGTTTCATTTTTTAACGAGGTTGACACAAGACCAGGAACTATCCTCATGCCCTTTGATCACGACTCATAAGAGGTCGTGACTTCCAAGAGTTTCTCATCAGAAGGGAGAACAATGCTCTGGAAGGGATCCGTAGCAAGGAATCCATTAGAGAGATCTAGTTCCAATGCCCCCAGTACATAATGTACAACATCACTGAATTGATCGTCAATTGATGTAGGCATGGAACGGGTTGCCACATAATTAATCCATGGCGGGGATGATACCATTGATACAAAAGGACCACTTAAGGAAGATGGTTCACTGGAAGCCATATTTGGACTAGGAAATGAAAGCTGGTCAATGGTGACAATTCAACCTTCATGCGAGAAACAAATCAATCGAAAAAGTGTTGAAACAATAGCTCCCATGTCATAAACATAGTCGCGCCCAAGAAGTAAATTGTAATCTAAAGGGCCTGGGACTACCATCACATTGAGGTAAACAATTTTTCCTCCCAAAGTAATAGGCAACTGAGGAAGGATCCCTAATGGTTGACTAGTTCCTCTGTTAAAAGCCAACAGATTTTAGGTAACAATCACAGGTGGCGGCGAATTGAGCGCTTTCCAAGCAGTGGAGGAAAGGATACTCATGAATGCACCTTCATCTATAATAGTACTAGGTAAAATCATATTACAAACATGTACTATGATCTGGAAAGGAACATAAGAAGGAAGATGACATCCTACTAGTCGATTCCAATCGAAGGAAGTGACTAGACTACTTGGAGGGGGTACCGTAGAAACGGGAGAATTAACCCCTTGAGTTACGAGAGCGGGAGGATTTTCCTCCTGTCTTGATGGAACAGGAGGATTGCCTCCAAGCTCATTGGAATCTGAAGAAACAAAAAGAACCTGAGTGGTATTGTATTCACTCTCTTCAAGAAAGGTATGACTAAATGAAGGTGAAATCAGGTCAACTGTTTCCTCGACCTGTGATTGGTCAGGTATAGACAAATGGCATTCACATTCAGAGAGAGTGGGTTTGACCGACGATTGATTTGGGTCAGTCACTTTATCAACTAGTGAAGGATTAAGTGATAGTCTCGTGTAACCAGATGGAAGTCGCTACGGTGAAGTAGGACGGTTATCCAACACTTTTTTGGCTTCATCCAAATAGGGACAAAGGTGAATGGGGTGATTCCCTTCACATAACATACAAGGAAGCTTAATTTTACCCTTCTTTCCATGAACTTTACTACCACTAGTTGATGGTGTGTCACCAGCAGGATCTCCAAAAGTTGATGAGACGGGATGATGTGAACGAGAAGACCATTCTTCTATGATCTGAGGAATATCAGGACAATTTCGAAGAAGATGGTCTCCCGTACAAAGTTTGCATGGATATCGAACTTTTTGAGGCTTGACGGATGGTTTCTCATCAGATGTTGCATTCAAAGCAATGGTTTCTTAGTTTCCCCTCTACTGAATTTGCTTCTTCTTCTTCTTCTTCCCTTTCTTCTTCTTCTTAGCCACCTAGTTACTAGTACCAATACTTTCACCAGGCGAAGAGGAAGAAGGGGAGGAAGAAACAACCGAGGAAGAAGAGGAGGAAGAAACAACCGAGGAAGAAGGAAAAGGGTCAACTTTAGAATCAACTAGAAGTTGATTTTGTCCAGTTGGAGGAGTACTCAATTGCGGAGAAATCACGGCATTTTGAACCAAGGAAGTTGAAAACAACCATACTGGCAAGCCAATGGTAATTTTTGGAAGGGACAATGTAGTCACATAAGGAGCACCAATATTTCCAAAAGGAGGAAAAGGACTAGGATTCCCATCAAAAGGAATTCCTTGATCGGTGGACTCTGGATTTGTCGCCATATGTCTCAACCTAAGATCAACTAAGGAGTGAGCATGGAGGATGTTATCCGCGGTCAATTAATTTTATTTTAATCAAGGTAACATAACAAAACAAAATAGGGATAATCTAGGAAAAAGGTTTACCAAGCAACTGTGAACTGCAAAATACCTCCCAGCGAACCGAGAAGTACGGGCAGGTAATCTCCCCAAATGTTGTGTTCGGTGTATCACAGTGTACAAGGTGGCCAACTCGGTTACCTAAGGATGGATAGAAACCTAGTGTTGTCCTCCCATATATACCGAAAGTACGTGGAAGCCCAATCTGTATTAGCGTTGTCTAATGCAAAATCACATAGTGAGAGCATTCCCATATACTTTACGTACTGTAACACTGTCCTGTATACCCGAAGGTACGTGGATGAGCTACGATATACTCACATACGTGGAATGAGGTATCACACTCAAGATTTATTGCAGACAAGTTAGCAACAGTTGCTATGTTTTATGATGCCGGAACATGTCTCTAGCCTAGACCTCTAAATGTTTTCTGTTAAGTGACAATGCTCCATTAGGTAAATTGAAGTTAATTTTAAGTTGATCTTGCTTAGGAATTTGCCTTTCAAGTTCACCACGTGATGTATTCTGAAATACCTAGGGACGCAACTATTATGATAAGCATTCTTTCCATTCAATTTAACAATGAAAATCTTAGCTAATAGGGATAGAGCAATCATATTTCTTTTGATCAAAGAGCAAAGAGCACAATCTAATGCAATTTCCCTAGACTATTCCTATGAGCACACACAAACTTTTTTAATGCAAAATGCATGTATTTCTTTTCGATTTCCTTAATGTGAATATGAACAATAGGAAACTAATGCACATACAATCAATAAACATTTTTTTCAAGAATGAAGACTTTATGACAGTTATTTTTTGAAGGAAAGAAGACTTTTACGACACTTTCTTTCGAACAAAGATTAATCGACTATAATCTAACTTTGACCATGGATCGATAATGTCAAAGAAAGCATTTAAGAAACAATAATCAACCAAGTCAAAGTAGGGCTAGAAAAGGAGAAAAAAACTTGTTTTCTGAGACATGACATTCATTGACCAATCAACAAGCAATCAAATAGAAGAAATTTGGCAAAAAACTCAATCCAAAGGTGAGAAACTGACCCTAGGAGGATCAGTGCAGCCCTGAATGGGAGACAGTGCGCTTCAAAGCACTGTCCCTAAGCCAAGGGTGCTTTGCAGCGCACTGTGTCTCTCACAAGCCTGCGCTGGTGACAGTAAGCCATTTCAAGAGGCAAATTGGCATAGTTTTTTTTACCAAAATTCAATGCAATAGAGCTGAAATACAATCAATGAAAACAAGTAGGGTTTGCAAGAGTGTCCTAGGAGGTGGATAAGCTACTAGGAAGGATGATCTTCCCCAGTGGAGTAGCCAATTTGTTTTGGAGAATTTGGTATCTACGGATAAATACTAATTCCCTAGATAAGTAGCCATATCTAGAACAACAGTTTAAAGCACTTTAGCCTTTTCCTATAAGCAATAGATAAGACAAAGATGATGAGAAGACCTACTTGTAGTTTCGCTTTCCTCTTGTCTCCTTTGTATCGGTCTCATCGCTCCTTCCCATACTTAACACGCTTGAGAAGTACCTGTAAACATCAACAGAAGACAAAGAACCAAAGCAAAAGATCTATTGATTACAAGTAAATGGAATAAGATACATTCACACATATAAGCATCATATAACAAGATAAGCATATGGAAAACGGTTCAAATACTTTATTGAATAGAAGGTAGAATTACAACCATGAGGTCTGATTCGAATTCACTCCTCTAGCTTTGATCCCATCCACATCACATCAAAAGCATGACACTCCGGCAGCATAACAATACTTGTCTCAAAGTCAATTCTCATAGCAAAATTATCTCCTTACAATTCATCAAAGACTAGCCCCTGATCACTTAGATGAGTACTCAATTTATAGGAAGATGGAGGAGGTTATGTCATAAATGGGGGTATCGAATGGCCTTCCATACTTAGAACTAGTTCCATGGAGGAAGGGATGAGAGGATAGGATGCATCTTGACTCATTCCTCATCCATTTTCGAGCTCATAGTAGTTGATAAGTGAGGGAAACTTCTAGAAGACTCCAAGAGATAAGAATATTCCCCAAACCCTATGTGAATTTCACTCAATCTCGCCCAGTGCAGGTCAAAGAGAGCCTACATGCTCTGCAAAGCACCCTGACATGGACTTAACTGCTCTACAGTGCACCCTTACATGGGCCTACCTACGCTGGTCCCTTTAGAGATCATTTCAGGATGTCTTCAAGTCATAAAACTATCTAGGAAGGAGGCATTCAAAAGGTTGACTTGTTTAGGGCATGTAGCAACTGAAATTAGGGCTTTATGAGCCCTAAAACATTGATCTGGATGATGGGAGTGATATGCCCAAATGGATCTGTAACAATCACTCTATGTTTGTAGAGGGTCTAGGAAGGAGGCATTCAAAAGGTTGACTTGTTTAGGGCATGTAGCAACTGAAATTAGGGCTTTATGAGCCCTAAAACATTGATCTGGATGATGGGAGTGATATGCCCAAATGGATCTGTAACAATCACTCTATTTTTGTAGAGGGTCTAGTCTTTTGTAAATCAAGTTGTCATGGTGATAGGCTTATGGAGTCATTTTGTAGCCACATGTATGGGCTAATGATGATGTAATAGTCATGATGTATTATGTATTTCAATCATTGGTCCATAGGATTTTATCATAGGAGCCATGTTTTTATTGATATATCTATGTAAAATGCTCATGGAGCCATGTACGTATGTCGTACTATCATTGGGTTATTTAGTCAAGAGTCATGTGGTCATGTTATGGTCATATATTGGTCATGTATGAGGTCTTTGTATTGCTGCTACAACCATGTATATATATATATTGTAATATGTCATCAGTCATGGTCATGTGGACTCTTGGTCCACATTGTGCTTCTTTCCATGGGCAAGGAAGCAATATTGCAGTTGGAATAGTTCAGTTTAGTATGGAGATGATGTTAGATATAGCATGTGTTCAGGGGATCATCTATTTTCTCTTATTTATTTCATCCATTAACTATTATACATCATTGTCTGCTTAGAGGTGTTCATGGCTTGCCTCATACTATGCTATGAAAGTTGGAGTTTTTGACCTCATGTTTTGAATAGAGAGGTTGATTGATGTTGTTGCTTTGTGGTTGTTATGGAGAGTTTTGGTTGATGCTCATGTGCACATTGTTGCATGTTGTTTCTCATTATGATGCTTATGATTGATGATTGTATGGTTGCCTTATGTTGGCATATTGTTACTTATTGCTAAAGGTTGTTGGTTGGTATGTTTCTTTGGATGATGGTTGGTGATGTGTTGCTTGTTGCTAATGTGGAGAGTATGGTCATTGGTTGATATCCACTACTTTTTAGAAATGTAGAGGTGTATTGCTCCAATATTTGTGCTTCAGTTCTTGTTGCCTTACCAAATGGAGTTGACCCTTTTCCATTGATGTCAAAGTGGGAGTGATAGAGGAGATTGGTCTGAAGTTTGTGTATGGTTGCCATTAATGCTAAAGGGGGAGATTGTTGGCATTATGGTCTGCATGGATCCAGCTAGCTGATGTTGGCATTGGTTCATGGTTACAGCTAGCTCATTTTGGCATTGATGTCAACCCTTGTAGAATAGTTGATGTTTGGATGCCTTCATTGTAGCATGGTTGCAACTAGTTGAGTTGGCATTGAGATGAATGTGTTGGCATTGATGTCAACTTTGTGATGTATTGATGGACAAATGATAGAATTGCTATGATTGATGATGAGTTGGCACACTAGCTGAGTTAGCAACTAGGTCTTCATGCTTATACTCATGGTGATGAATTTTTGTAGTGTGGTGGCCTTATGTTGATGATGGAGATGTGCTACAGTGTATTGCAAGTCTATTAGAGGTGTTGCAGCTTGTGCAGATGTTTGTTGGAGAGTGGAGGACTTGTTGGCACTCTTTCCAGCCTTGTTTGTTGGCCTTTTAAGTCAACCTGGTAGTGACACTTGGGAGACTTGTTTATCTACTTGTAGAGGTGTTAATGAGCTTAGCAGAGGTTTAGAGGTGAGTTCAAATGCTGAAGAAGAGGATCCAAATGGTGGTAGAGGTTTTGAGATGAGGGCTTGTGGTTTTTCCTTATGCTCTGCCCCAGTTGCTCCCATGGAGGCTTATCCATGTGAATGAAAGGTTCTAGTCACTGGGAAACATGCATGTGCAAGCGACTAAAGGCTACAATTGAGTTTAGGTAGTGTTGTGCATGCAACTGAGAATTTTCATGAAAAATCCTTCGCATTCCTCACGCAAATTAGATGAAAATTGGCATGGAAATTCCTAGAGACTTCTAGAATAAGTTTCAATTGTTGGGAATGGTTTGGAAAGGTCCTCCAATGATGTGAACACCTTTAATGCATAAGTAGTGATGTTAGTGTATTGATTTAGTCCAACTTGTGTGCCCTTGATCGCATGTCTAAGATGAATTTTGATCAACGCTTTTTATATACATCACTTTAGAGTTGAGTATTGTTTGGTTGAGTATGAGAGTGAGTTAGAGAAGGATGCATTGTGTGGGTATGCTTCAGAGTCATAGTGAGCTTGATTGCTTTAGTGTATGAGCTCTAATGGAAGCAATATGAACAGATCTATTTCTTGAAGCATAATATTGATTCAGATCTCCATATTTTAGATCTGTGATGCATAGAATTGTAGCAGAGTTTGGTATTGATGGAGCTCCATATTAGCGACTCTCAAATTTATTTTTGCAGGAGTTGCTGACGCATTTGGTACATAGCCATAGTGTCTTATGTTGTTGATTGTATTATGCAACATCCATATTTTGGTGTGAAGGTTTGTTATGAGTTTTGTTTTAGCTGCTGGTGATATTATTTAGTTTTTGTTGGATGGATTGTGGCCACTATTTTGCTAGAGTGGAGAGCATATATTTGTGGTGTTTTTTATTATGATTTGGAGAGAGACTTGTTGCTAAGAGCATACTTGTAGAGCTGAAATATTGTTGAGAAAAGTGTCTTGGATCCAATTGGAGAATTTATGAAATGAGGTCCACATAGTGTTGAGGAGAAGTAACCTCATGAAAGAGGAGCAGTGATTTTGAAGCTTCGACGAAAGGAACAGTTTCTCCATCCAACCAGAGTTGGAAAGTCCAATCGAAGTTGGGCGAAGATCGTTGATTGTGGTGGCCTTTAGTAGATGGTAGTCTGTAGATCTGTGTGAGAATAGATTCTTCTAAGATTATCAGTAGAATCGAGTCTACTGACTTATTGGTGTTAGCCTATTGTGTATGAGGTCGAGTCTCCATGCCGATGGGAGTCAACAAATCTATGTAAAAGACAATTTTTCTTAATAAAAGATTTAGAGCAACGCAATAGCAGTAAGGTTTGTTTTTTTCCTGGTGAAGGGTTTTCCACTAGATATCTTGTGTTTCTTGTGTGGATATGTTTTGATGTGATTTTTATTGTTGCACTCAGGGTTACTTTGTTTTAGTTGCTTATATGATTTTATTTTCATGAGCTAATCTATTGTGTTGTTGGTGAATATATGTGTAATTTAGTTAAAGTTTAAATTGGTAAAATTATTAAAAAGATCAAACTACTGATTCACCTCACTCCCCTCCTCACCCCTCTTAGTAGTGCTCAAAGGTTTGCAACAGTCTATTGTGTAAATTACAAGTTATCCTTTCTCGAAATTAAAACGAAATAGAAATTATTTTATATGTATTGAACATCTCTAGAAAGAAAAAGCATAAATTGTCATTTACAATGAAAAAATAAATAACATAAGCCAAAATAGTGTAGGGATAGATTAATTTGTATAAATGACCTTTAAAATAAAGAATATTCTTCTAAAACCTACCAAACTAGACAATCATCTTGGGAAAAAATAAGAACCAAACAAAAAAACCTGAAAATCCCTGCTGCCCTAGGGTATAACGTATTAAATATGCTTTTGACTCTAAATTAATTTAGATTGAAAAAAAAAAATAACAACATTTTATAAAGTTTACATTAAAAATCATTTTTTATTTTAATTTTTCAAATATTTTAATTGGTTATGATTTTTATTCTCCTATTAAGTAATGATGACAATGTACCATCATATGAAAAACTGATGTCAGTCACATTAAATGGTTTGTGAGGTTTAAAATATTACCCTGCCGCTGGCAGGTATATCGCAATCAGAAAGTCTTTGACTACCGAATTAGGGTTTGGGCTAAAAATTAAAAATCTAAATCTAAAATAAACATTACACAAACAAAAATATTTATTTTTTAAAATAAATTATTTTGTATTTTTTTTTAATTTTTATTGATCTTCATCTTATTTTGCCAGCGTGTCATATCACTACTGACATTACTGAAACAAATTTCTCTTTCCAATAGAATTGAGTATCGCCTGCATGGCACTTACAATGAGAATTAAAAAGGATAAACTTATAAATTTAAAACGAATCTCTCCTTAAATAGAATTAAAATGCACTTACATTTGCAAATTCGAACTTTTACAAAATAACACATGAATTCATGCATTTCATTTTCAGTGTATTTTAGTTACTTATTTGTCTCTTTAATTTATAGTGTTTAATTAGATTCAATTTACTTTCCAACACACTTAATTTTATTATCCGGAGAAGAGAAGATTAACTGTAAGATGATAATTTAGAGAATAAAGTGCAATTTTAAAACAGTGTGCTTTATATTATATTTAATATATTTGTTGTTTAACCATAATTATTTATAATTATATGTAAATTAAATTGATGTGTATGAGTTTAATTTGAATAAAAAAAATTAAAATATTTTGTTCTATATTTTTTGTATTTTATTGTATTCGTCTTATTTGGCAATGATTTCACTAAGTATCATATCAATACTTAGAGTGGTGAACATTGCTGGCACAAATCACATCTAGTAATGACAGAGTCCCTGGGTTTTCCTTTCCATTACATGAATCTAAAGGACGCCCATGTAAGCATTTATTCTTTTGAAATGATGTTGCACTGAATGTGGAAAATTGTGTTCCTCCAGGGATTGGCCCACAAAGGTTATTAGATGAAACATCGAGAACAACCAAACTATATAGTTTAGAGAGCTCTTCAGGTATGTGTCCACTCAAATTATTCTTGCTCAACTCTAATTCCTACAAAGTAGATATGTTACGAGACGGTGAGATTGGCCCTTCCAACTGGTTGCCACATAAATTTAGCAATGGCAAGCCACTCAAAATTCCTATGCTTGCCGATATTTGTCCTATAAAATTATTGTTAGACAAATCAAATATAGTGTTTATAATGCGACTTTTTGGAGATTTCGGTGACGGAATCCGGCGGAAGAAATGAGGTTAATTCTTGATTTTTAGCAGTTAAAATGGTTTTTTAACTGCATATTTGGATTCAGCGCCCTGAAACCCCCCTGGGAGCCATTGATTGTGCAGAAACTAGCTATCAAACTTGGGATTCCAATGAATTGCTGCCGGATTTTGACCGGAAAAATCCCCCTGAAAGGGTTTCAAAAAGTCGCGTTATAGACTACTGCGTTTTTATTTGACATATATGATAGAGTATATTCAATTCCTTTGATGAAGGTGGAGAAAAGAGTGTGTGCTCAATGAGATGTTGATGAGCTTGACTATGAGTATGATAATGAACAAAGCACACAAACATGGTGATGAGCAGAACAATAGATTTATGATCCATTTCTCTCTCTCCAACTTCTTTCGAAGCCAAAGGCTGTGAGTGTTGCTATTCACTGTGTATTTATAATCACAGCAGCAGCTGTCATTTGAAAGGCCAGTGGGTGAAAACTGTAATGCAATGAGAAAGTGGGTGAAAACTGTAATGCAATGAGAAAATTCAGAGAAAAGAGAAAATGGCGGTGTATTGACTTGTTTAGTGAAGGCAAGCGGGTGAAGAAAGTGGTGGAAAATGTTCAAAAATTTAATTGGAATTTTGTGTCATTCACATAAATGCAATTCTACAGGCTCAGAGAGAAGCAAGACAGAGGGAGAAATCGAAAAAATTGTTGCACCGGAAAATCATTCGAACTACATTTAAATTTTGTAAGATGTATACCTGGAAATATGGGCCTTTTGATCTTGACTCGGAAAAAACAGAGAGAATGGAGACCGAAAAATGTTGCAGATATTGATAGAAATTTAACCGTGTAGAGACGCAAGGAAAAACATAGAGAAATGGATGTATTGATTGATTTGATTTTGGAGGAAAAGAAAGTGGGAAACTGGAAAATGGGCCATTCGACTTTGAAACAGGAAAATGGGCCGTTCGACTTTGACACGGGAAATTTGGTGTAGTTGATAGAAATTTAATAGAGTTTTCCATTAAAGAAATTTAATGGCATAGATCTAGAAAAAGAATAGAAAAGGGTAAGAAAAATAAATTTATTGACTGACTTGAGGGCAAACGGAGCATGGAACCACAAATTGTAGGCCTTCAAACCGACAAAATGCAAAAAGCCAACAAAAATGAAATGATTTGAGTTGGAAAATTGTAAAGCAAAGAGAAAATTCAGGGAAAGGGAAAGGGAAATTGACTTGACTGGAGAGTAAACAGTGTATGGAACCGCAAATTGAGGGAAAGACAAAATGCAAAAAGATAAATTGACGGATGGTAAAGCCAAAAAAATGAAAAGCCAAAAAAATGAAATGATTTGAGTTGAAAAATTGTATTGACTTCACTCAGTGGGGGACAACAGAGTGAAGAAAGTGGCAATAAAGTTAGTGGGAACTTTCTGTAATTCATATAAAATTCTAATTCTAAAACAAAGAAGAGAAAAGGATAAGAAATATAAATTTATTGAATTGACCTGAGTTGAGGGTAAACAGAGTATAGAACCGCAAATCGAGAGAAGAGACAAAATGCAAAAAGATAAATTGACGGGTGGAAAAGCCAACAAAAATGAAATGATTCGAGTTGGAAAATTGTAAAGACTTGACTCAGTGGGGCAACGGAGTGTAGCCTCGGAAAAAGGAGACCGAAAAATCTTCGAGATATCTTTCAAAGCCAAAGGCACGCAAGGAAAAACAGATAGAAATTTAACCGTGTAGAGACGCAAGGAAAAACAGAGATAGAAATTTAAACGTGTAGAGACGCAAGGAAAAATGGGCCTATTGATGTTGACTCGGAAAAAGGAGAATGGAGACCGAAAAATCTTCCCGATATTCATAGAAATTTAATGAATGGAAAAACAGAGAGAAATGGATGTATTGATTGATTTGATTTTGGCAAAAAAGAAAGTGCGAAACTGGAAAATGGGCCATTGGACTTTGACACGGGATATCAATGGAAATTTATTAAAGAAATTTAATGATGTACATCTGGAACAAAGAATAGAAAAGGGTAAGGGAGTTGGAAAATTGTAACGACTTGACTCAGTGGGGCAACGGAGTGTAGACGCGGAAAAAGGAGACCGAAAAATCTTCCAGATATCTTTCAAAGCCAAAGGCACGCCAGGGAAAACAGAGATAGAAATTTAAGCGTGGATGTATTGATTGATTTGATTTTGGAAAAAGAGAAAGTGCTAAACTGGAAAATGGGCCATTCGACTTTAACACGGGATATCAATGGAAATTTATTAAAGAAATTTAATGATGTACATCTGGAACAAAGAATAGAAAAAGGTAAGAAATATAAATTTATTCACTTGACTTGAGGATAAACAGAGTATGGAACCGCAAATTCAGGGAAAAGACAAAACGCACACAGATAAATTGACCGATGGGAAAGGCAACAAAATTGAAAAATTGTAAAGCAAACAGAAAATTCAGGGAAAGGGAAAATGACGGTGTATTGACTTAATTCTGTGGGGCAACAGAGTGAAGAAGTGGCGGAAGATCTTTCTGGAAACTTTCTGTAATTCATATAAAAATCCAATCCTACATATTTGCGAAAAAAAAGGGGAAATTGGGCGTCTGGACTTGACTGGGAAAAAGAGTTAACGTTGATTAGGGAACTTCACTTAAATTTAATCCTACGTATACGGGGAAAACAAAGAAATAGAAAGTCAGTCCATAGAAATTCAATCGTTTGAGTTCTGTTTAGTTGAAATAAATTAATTCAGAGGGTAAAACCAGTGAAAACGTGAGGTACCAGAGAAAAAGTGGGGAAATTCTATTTTGATATAAAGTATTTTACATTTTTTTTGTTTTATATTTTTTTAATTCTAACTTAAATCTATTTTAATTGTGGATTTATGAAGAGTTAGGAGGGATTACATTTTTTTTCATTTTAAAAATATTTATAATAGTAGATTTCTTCCCTCTCCATGTGTGTGTCGTAGATCTAAAGTTAAGATGGATCTAAGCTTGTTATTTTATAACTAGTGTAACCATATTAAAAATATTAATGTGGTTGATATAGGGAAGGCTTCATAAATATAACAAAAAAACTATTGCAACACAAAGAATGTCTTACCAATGCACGCATTTACTTGATTAACTACGTATTTACTAGTCAGCTTTAACTTGAGAAGAAAAAAAAATTTGCACATCTTATTATAAAGTGGACCATTTCGCTGAACAATGGAGACTCAATGAGTTTAGAAGGCACTGCTCTGTTAGGGTTTCTCATTTATACTGATGGCGCGGGGGTCTCGGATCCTTGTCGGAGTGCTTCAACTCCTTTATAGATTACCTTCTCCCACACACCTCTGATCTGTCGCATCTAACTGACTGCGCAACCACATGCTGGGCCCTCTAGGGGGAGGGGAATTGACCCCCTCCTTCAAAGCCATATTAACTGGCTCCAATCGCCCTTCCCACGATCCATCCTCTTCGGGCCCGCGAAAAGGAAACACATCAGAGACACCAACTCTTGGAGCGCAATGGCAAGCCCAAATTCGAGGTCAATGCTCGGCCAAAGCCGCTAAAAACCTTAGGGTGGTAATACCCAACCATCGACTGGAGAAATTCCGACAGTTTATGCAGGACCATGCGGTCATTTGCAAATTCATGGGCATTTGGCCCTAGGAATCAGGCATTCTAAGATGGATTCAACTAAAATGGCAGCCGAGAGCACCATTTGACCTACGACTCCAAGCGAAGGGATTCTTCACTA